>LPNX011034759.1:314683-334406 GCA_001517045.1 Pseudotsuga menziesii | reverse complement strand
GATATACTTATTCAGATGACGTAGGAGAAGAGTTTAATGAAAGAGACTACTATATCTTTGACAAAGTCATTAACAATAGTTGATGGTGATGAAAACTTTTCCAAGCCAGAGAAGAAAATCAATAAGAATAGATGGCAGAGCATCAAGCAATAAAAAGATAGAGATTATTTCAAATATCTCCAAATCAGGGACAATAAAAATTCAAGGTATCGAGTAATTCCACCATCTTATTCTCAGTCAACTTCAAAATTTTCATCGAGAGGTAGAGGATATGAAAGATTTAATTTTAGAAATAAGCTCCAGATTAAAAGGCAAAGGATCAGCAGTCAATCAAAACAGTTCCAGGAATTCTAAGCAACATATTAGTGTTCAAGATCCACATTTTTGGACAACAACTCAAGAGATGAAAATTACAAAAGAAACATTTGAAGACTTCAATTGGATTTCTTTCTTTTGGAAGGAAGAAAGGGTTGGAAGAAAATTCTAACAGGGATGTATTCATTTATATTCCCATTGGGCCATTAAGTCTGTAATTTCTCAGATTCCATGGATTATTACTTGGATTCATGACTTGAAGCAAACATTTTTCCATTCTATGTGTTAATTATCCGTCTTATTTATTCTATGGTCTGCAGTGTTTTTCATATATATGCTAAAGTATAAAAGCCAACTCTGTGTCACAATTGGCTTTAGGATTTACTGTTAATATAGAGCATCTGTATTATACAATGAATGTTGGGAGAAGATTTAAGTGCTACTGATGTATCTTATGCTTTACATTTATGGTTCTGCAAATTATACCATATGAATGTTTCATATATGGATTTTTTTCTTAACGGTGCTTAGTTTTGCTTGGATTCATTCTTACATTTGCCTAGATTTCAATGTTCATTTCACCTTCCTCATCTCAGTTTGCACTGCTCTCTTGTAGGAGTGAGGTTTAAATGTCTTTCTTATGTTCTCCATCTTCATCATCAACCTTGAACTCTGTTCTCCAAGACTCCATGCCCCATGGACTAAGTTTCCCTCTCTAAGATTTGCAACTTGTTATTTAATCTAGTCTTCTACCTGTGCTTTTCTCAACCCTGTCCACTTAGCCTTTTAATCATTTATGATTCTGGACCATGTACTTAAAGGTTCAAGCTGTTGTTTAGTGACAGTAAATAGCAGAGTTTCATCTTGATTTTTGAGAGACCCCCCTCTGACTGTAAGGGTCGATTTCTAGTCTAAGATTTGGTTTAAGATGTGCTTGGCATAGGTTCTATTACATCCTAGAACCATCTCAAGTGCTAACATCTTTTTGAGCTGCTGCCGGGGAACGAAAATACAAAGCATTTTTCCAAGGGTGTATTTCAATGATTAGATCTGATTTTTGATGGTGAACAAAAATCAGTCATTGGATATTGACTGCAAAATCATTCACCTGACGACTCCACTATCGGAAGAATCGACAACTTAAATATTTTCTGGTGACTCCATTGCTTTCAAAATGGCGAGTTCAACTTCTAGTCCAGTTGATTCATCAATCAAGACAACAGAGTTTGTGGCAGACCCTCATTTTCTTCAAGGTTTTAAAGAATTGATAGATATGTTATCTGATGATGAATGGACAAAGTTTCTCCTTCAGCTTTATCTTCTGTTTTAGATTCTCACATCTTCAGTGAAGAGGATAAAATTAATTGTTTAAAGAGGCTTCTTAAGGAACTTGAGATAGAATATGAAGGCGTGTTGGCTTAGAGGAAGACCCAGTATTTTTCTCATCAGAATAGTATGTTTAGATGGTAGCTGCCATGGACATATTTATAGATATTCTCAGCAAAACATTGGTTTTTCATTGACTATTAATGAACAAGGTCAGGACTCAAACACACAAATTCAAGCTCCTTTCCTTGGAAATGATGAGGAAATTTTAAGAAACCAAGAGGAGGATTTGAATAGACAAACTGATTTCACATCAGTCCACTCATTTCCTGAGGTATTTGTTCAAGAATAAATTGGTCAAAATCTAATTCATGAAGTCGCATTTCGAGTTCTTGTGCCCCATATTCATACTGGGGTTCACCCTGTTCGTGTACAGGCCTCGATTTGCTGGTTGCATAAGCTGGCGACGGCTGCAACTAATTTTTTTTTTAAATTTCACCCACCGTCGATATAGCGACGGTAAGGCGTTGCTATAGCGACGGGCGTCCGTGGATATAGCGACGGGAGTCCGTGGATATAGCGACGGGCATCCGTGGATATAGCGATGACATTCTGTGGATATAGCGACGGGAGTGCATGGATATAGCGACGGGCGTCCGTGGATATAGCGACGGTAGTCCATGGATATAGCGACGGAAGTGCGTGGCTATAGCGACGGCTTGGATCTCCATTTTTTAAAAACCTTTATACAGAGCGTGGCTATAGCGACGAAAAGGGTCGTCGCTCTTGCGACGCAAATTAGGGGTCATCGCTATTGCGACGAAATAGTTTCCACGGAACAAAAAACACTTAGACATGGCAATATCCATGCTTTTCCGTGGATATTGCCACGTTTTTGCCGTGGCAAAATTGATCACATGTACTAGTGCCTCTATACTCATGTAGGTGTCCAATCCATTTTCTTCAGAGAGATAAAATACTTCTATGCTTGGAGGTTGTGAACTTCACCAAGCTTATCATCAAGCTGATGTTATAGATCACTTTTAAATGAGAACCTCAAATGAAAATGGCAAAGGATTAGATCTTACCGATTTGAGGTGACAGTCCTGGTTCCAGAGCTGGCTGATCTAGGGTTTGTCACAGAAACCCTAATTTCCAAAACTTTGAATATTTCATATCTGATAGGACAAACAAATATATCTCTTCAAATGGAGCTTTCCAATGTACTCCTTTTCTAAAAACAGTGGAGGGAAGCTCCCGGAACAGGAAACCCTAATTTTCAATTTCTTCTGCAGAAATGCATGTTACTGTTTCTGTGATATATCCTACATTAATACTCATCTATGTCTGAAATTTCATACTAAGGTAACCTCGCATGTCCCTGATCCAAAACCATAGGTTTCATCGGAATTAGTTTCACCATTTGGGATTTATGATCCGTTTCCCAAGGTGACCTGTTACAGGACTGTTCAGAACAACGAAGTTGTACGGAATGCCACGTGTCACTGGTTCATCTTCCGAGTCTGATATTTGGACCACTGAAATTATAGTTCATTATTTTTCTTTAAAATCTTTATGAATTCAATTTGGACCTCTGTAGCCCAAGATATTGCAGATATCCTCGGGTGTCCTGTTTATGGATGATTTCTGGAAGAGAATGAAACTCTAACTTAGAGAGATCATATCTCCTAGAATATAGAGAATGTGAGGCTGAATTTTGGATACAATGTTCTTCAGGATTTTATCTGCAGCCCCTACAATTTTCAGCTTCTGACACTTCTCCAACCTCGGAATATAGCAACTGTACCAAAACTTATCAGTTTTTAGTATTTAGGGTTTTTCAAGCTCGGGGTCAAATTAGGGTTTGACTTTCCTAGAGTTTCACCCAACCAAATTTCTTGATCCAGGTCTCTAAAATTCAGTTTTGATGAGGAGAAAAATACTATGTAGGTCTCACTCAAAAATTCCTCTTCTGTAGAAAGCCCTAATTTCTGCATCGAAGACTGAAAATGCTCAGAATCAAATTTTGCTTCGATAGAAAGATGCACCCTTAAATGGAGAGTCATCCTAGCATACTTTTGCTAAAAATATATGGAGGAAGATCCAAAAACTAGGAATCCCTAGTCTCTGCAGCTGCACAGTGTCTTCTTCTCAGGTTAGCTCTGTTCCCATGTCAGTTTTTCAACATTTAAGCTAGCATTATGTTAAGATCTTTTCATTGAGAGAATAACAAGCACAACAATAACATAAGCACACCACAAGAGACAAGAGACACAAAGAGTTTTGATCGGGGAAACCATAAATAGAGAAAACCCCACAACTTCCTCAAAGATAGAATCACCACAGGATGTAAGACCCCAAAATAGTAAGATGCACTCTCGACAACAGTAGTCTTCTAGTCCCAGTATATTTCCTTCTCCACTAGTGCACCACACTTGAGAGAGCAAGTGATGTGTTGTATAAGTGATAAATAGAGAGACTCTCACTCTATATTTATATTCTTTCGTTCACTTGAATTTCACTTTCACACGTAGGCTCAACTTACAATTACTTACTCGAGCCTACACCTTAATTAGTGTATAATAACTCAAGTGCCCCGAAACTGTGGGGACTTACCTAATGACTTGACAAGACTTGTTTACATTATTAATCCTCCCGATCGGAACATCGGGGCATGACAACATGACTCAAATACATAATAGAAAACATCACGGAATAAACATCAGGTTACAATACATAAGATACATAGAAGAATACATTCCGAAGTTACATATACATCAATAATGAGATGGTTGGTCTGGCCACCAAATATCAGACATACAATCTCCCTCTATAAAATATCATTGACAAAGGTGCTCCTGATAATCCCTCCAGCTCCACCACACCTACACCTATCGACCATCTTCAAATAGAGAAGTTGATTTCTAACATAGTGTTGTTCCCACCCAAGAGAACATTTCAAAAATGAGCATTTAATCCAAGCACTCATGCTTCCCAAAACTATAATATTGTATAATATTTGGAACAGGAGCCTTGTGTTATGTCAAAACATAAAGTTATACAAAATTATCCTATGCAACATAGAACCCTGTTGTCATCCATTGGAGTTTTGGACTCGGAAACATGTAACACAATCATGTTCAATCTAGAGTATTTACAACTAAGGCTATCCCACCAACTTGTGCTTCAAATTAACACTATTGTTTGTGGGAGGAATATCTATCATACGATTTTAGATGAAGGAGCATTGACTTGTGTTATGTTTTTTATTGTCATGGAGTGTCATTGGTTATCCTAACCTTATGATCTAGGTGGATCCCGTGACCAAAATTTGAAATTCCTCAAATGTTGCTAAGAATCACAAAATTATTTAGAGCTTGTTGAAATCTTTTTGGTGATACCCATTTTGTCAAATTTGGACTTCGGATGTGGAAGTTATCACAATTTGAAGTTTTGAAATTTGGACCAATACTTTTCGACATGTGGAATGCAGCCAATCAAATTTGTCTGCAATCAAAAGTTGAGAGAGGAAAATACACTTTTGTTGATCTTGTGTCAAAATCTTACTTTCGACATTGAAACAGACGAAAGTTCAAGAGTCATAAGTCAAAAGGATCATTGGGGAAGTTGTGATTCCAGTTACAACTTTCAAATTATGACATCAAGTTCAGATTAGTTGGAAAGTATACTTCAAAAAGTTTCCATTGGAAATCCGGTATCAAGTAGGATTCGAAAAGTTGGCATCAATAGCTGGGGCCATAGTGATCGACAATTTAGCTTGATCGATTGCATCATAGATCGAAGGGCCTGGTTGAAACTAGAAGTTACGATTATGGATTTGTTTTTTCAAGATATTTGGACATAGATATTTGAATTCAATCCTCATTTTGTGCCATTTTAATCTATATTTGGGCATGGATTCTTATCCTACATGTAATTTTGGCATCGAAATGTATTTTGTCCCAAATTTGGCACATTATCCATGGATCTTAACCAACCATATTATTTTATTTAACATATTGTTGTTGGCATGGATAAATAGAGAAGCGAGATTCATTCAGAAGAGGAATTCAGTGGAATCAAATTCTATTGATGGAAGGTTAATCAAAAAATGAAATTGATGGATGGATCAATCAATTAATGGTCTGAGCAGAGAGAGAACTTCGGATAGAATATATGGAAGAAACTTCAAACTAAGGATCTTGTTCTAGAATGTGTGTCTATACAGAGCTTGAAGATACTATGTATGAGACAAATATTCTCATTCTATATTCTCTAGGGATCACATTGGTATATCTATCCTTTATGTACGCAATCATATTTCATTCATTGTCCGAAATTTGATGTACTTTGTTTCTTTTGATGGACTAATGAATTGGTTGAATGATTGATTGATCTTGGAGATGTAGTCAAAGGGGGTCTAAAAAACTCTGATATCAAATATGGTATTCATATATATATCAAATATGGTATTCATATCTTTTTATGCATTGAATTATTTAAATCCAGGCATGATATGCTTTATATGTGAAATAATTGATAAAATATCATTTTTAACTATGGGAATTTTAAGAAATTAATTAATCATCTGGAAGGGATTAATAAGTGAATTAGTTACTTGTTGTCATTTATAAATAATTTTTGTATCAGAGACTCAATATTAATAGGTTGTAATTGAAGACAATCTACCTGCTTGAGGCAGTTTCATTTTGATGCAGTTTGGAAAAACCAAAGGTCTGTGCATTCACATAGAAGTTCCATCAATGTTTGGAAAGTTGTCATATATTTTTTCGAGGAGATCACTATTTGAATGGGTCAAGTGGCCAAGGAGAGAAGATCTACATTTGTGTATTTTATTCACTTTTGAAATTTACTGAGAGAAATGGATAGGAGTCTATGATTGGGAGAATGTTTCATATGCACTTTCTATAGGAGTATCCAGCATGTTTATGGTGACAATGTTGAAATGCATATTGAGAAATCGACCCACACACAGTAGATTTCCCTTTAATTGTTTATATGTTTCTAAATCTTGTATGGTTTTGCATGAAAGGTGAAGTAGTGGTACATACCTACATACACTAAATTTTGTTATTCAGGCAAGGGTACACTTGTTATGTCTAACATCTTGGTGTGATCCACTCATTTTATCCTGAGGGCACGACTGTGAAATAATTGCGGAAGCTACAACTATGAGTTGTATCACAAAATTTTTTGTTGAATATACATCATTGGGAGTCATTCTCCAGACTTGTGGTTAATATCAAGTCAATATTGTACTTAATATCAAGTCCTACATATTGTTGGGTGTTATAATTCCTGGATTAATTCACCTAATATTCAATTATCGACCGGGGTTGGTAGGTTTTGAGTTGCTACAAAATATATGTGAAGGTAGAGGGTGTCTTGTAAATATTTTAACAAACAAAAGATCGAAAGATATTTCAAAATGAAAAACCGAGTCAAACTCCTAAGAAATAAATTATTAATATAATTTAACCCAGACAAAACATCAAACTAAAATAAGATAAAGCTATATTACTTTATTTAACAAATGAGAATACAATCACTACTTTTTATGACAAAGTCTATTTAGTGACTTCAAAAACTAACTAAGCAAAGAAAGTGTACATTTAGAAATGCAAGTACAACAACTAAATAATTTATAAACAAATAACTCATAACTAAAAAGGATACTATCAACAACTACTTAAAAGGCTATGATGCACAGAAAAATTAAATAAGTGAATGGAAAACTAAGTAAGAGAAACAAATAGAAAACTTAATAAAGAAAAATGAATAAGAGAAGCAAGTAGAAAACTTAATAAAGAAATTGAATTCTATCCTACAAGTCTCTGTTGGTAATCACATAGTGAAAAATGAAACTATTCCTAAAGATAACACTACTAATCCTAAGTTTTACATGCAAACAGATAAATTAATCCAAAAGCATAATTATAAAACAATACAATAGTAAGAAGAATCAGAAACAAATAAAAGAAACAAAACATACCCTAACTCAAAAGCATGCTCAAAGGGAAAAGAGGTAGAGAAAGAATACAACTTTAATAAATAAATTGAAACAATCAAAATTATAGTCTAAATAATAAATAAAACTATTATCTAACTATTGCAGTCAAAGCATACATCAAATACTAAAAACCAGAACCTAAAACACATTAAAAACACTAAAAATAGAACTGTGGATTGAATGACAGACTGAACTACAGGTCTGCAAAACAGATTGGAAGGAAGGTCAGAATGATAGGATGAATAGACTGTCTGAATGACAATCTATATCAAGAAAACAATATAAAATAAACTAAATGATCTACTTGTCAGTTAATTTTATGCATATGAAAATGCAATGCATAAGGAACAGTAAATAAACCTATTTAATCATCAAATTTAGTAGTAAAATAAACTTAAACAAATTCATGAACATCAAGAGTCATTGCATATTAATACATAGAATGAAATTAAAATTGCATAATGTTATAACAGAGAGGAAATAAACAGAACTTAGTCTATTTAAATTGATAAAAACAATCTACTCTATCTTCTTATGAACAAAACTAAATAATACGCTAGAAATGAAATGACAGAAACAAATGGAAAATAACTATGCACACAATCTAGCTATTTAGTTTTGGAAATAAAATGCATTGCAGAAAGCAAATAAAACAAACATTTACAGTAACTTAATGAAATAAACAAACTAGAAATCAAAACTAAATTAGATACAAAGAAAAATAACGAAAACAAGAAAAGAAAACCTCTGGTTGATGAGGGTCCCTCTCAGCAATCAGGGATGACTCTTGGCTAGCACTTACACGAACAAAATCATAAACAACGAAATGTAGAACTTCTATTAAAAATAATGAACAATATTATAACGTTCTTCTCTTAGAAAACTGACTATCTAACTAATGAAAATGATATACAACCAACACTCACTCAGAGGCTGGTATTTATATTGTTTACAAGAGATGAGAAAGTCAACCCTTTAGTGGTTGACTGCTCTCTAAATTTAGTCAATCATAAAGGCTGTTAACAAATCAAATCCCAGTGCACAGGTATCTTCCTTCTCTTTTGTGAGTTGGGTTCTCTTCATTGTGATATGGCATGTGGGCTCCTTCCTTATCGTGGCTGATGGAATGGTGTCAAGCAAAGGAAGCATACACGTTAAGTATTTTAGAATGGAGATGTTCCACCCTTTAAACACATGGGTAGTAGGTAGGTTAAAAATTTGTTCCATCATTTAATGCATGAGATTGGTTGTTAACAACATTAGAAATATTAGCGATCTAGATGGAAAGCTGGACAACGAGCTGGAAGGTGAGATACGTTGTGAGCTAGATGCATTATCTGTTTGTTTGTCTATTTTCGTACGCGTTATTAATTTTCCCAAAAAGACTATATAACCTGCAAATGAATATACACATTAAGTAACATATTACATATGCTTTAATTAATATTAATTTAAATCAATAAAATCATAAAATGAAAATAATAAATGGATTATATATAAACCTTTAATTTATTCATACCTTGGGCTAAATGGTGATCCGTGTGGCATAAAATACATAAAATGATAACAAGACATATGTTTAAATGTGTAATTTAATTGCCAAAAATGATGATAAATCTGAGTTCAACATTCCCCCAAATTGGAGAAATGCTAGGTCCCACTGAGCAAAAAAAATATAAGAGATCACTCTATCATAGCGAACTTTGAGACGTGAGCCAGCAACATGCATATGCATAAATGAGTGAGTTCGTAAGGTTTATAATTAGTTCAACCATATCCAAATTAAACTTTGGATAGGTTGAACGTATGATACAAAGACATAAATCACATTTATGATAAGATTGATCAACAAGAAAATTGGTCATTTGATAATTTACATGCATGATTGGGTAAAAGGATAGGGTTACTAAGAGTGAAATGTTAATTAAAAAAACTTTTAAGGTCAAATCATTCACATGGAGGTAAAAAATATTTGTCAAAAACAAAATTTGGTTAGCAAATTTTAATCATAAGTGTTGTAATATCACCAATTTTTATTAGATCATCATTTGGTATTTCATTTGGACCATCATTCGATCCTTCATAAAGTTATGCTTCATGCTATAACCAAGTTCCACTGCTTAAATGATCTTGAAAACACTTATCATTCATCATAGATAAATAGATCTGTCATAAATATTAAAAAAATAAAAACAGTCTATTTTTCTTAATCCTCCCCCCCCCCAAACCAAAGATATGGTGTGCCCTCAAGCCATGAGAGAGAATATTTGATTGTTCCAGATAAAATAAAAAGTGCTATCATGTTGGTTATTATTTTGTAAGAAAAAGAAAAACTAATTAGTAAACGGAAATGATGCAGATATGTGTATTCATGAAAAATATAATAGTCCTTAGAAAGACCACTCGAATGTTTTTAGAAAAAAATATAACTGAAAGAAATGCCATAAGAAAAGCTAGTCATCCATGCCTTATTTAAAGATATCTTGTCATCATAAAATATTTTAAGTTTACCTAGAAATGTGTGATATTTATAGCTATGGGTCCCATTTCTAAGATAATTATATCCTAGATATTGATTGAATTAGATGGTTGGATCCAATCCCTACTTGCAACCATTCTCTAATGACATCATAAAAAATTGGCCTACACATGTATTTATATATATTCTAGTTTTTAAATATATTATCATTTTTCCAAACCATGTGCATAGTGGTGCATTAACCAGATCTCTTTTACCTGATATTTCCCTGCTGCCAGCAGGCCTTTTCAGTACCCTAATGGGTTTATCTTGGCACCATGCAAGCATAATCCTATTTCCAACGAGCCTGTTCAGTACCTCAAAGGGTTTACTTGCATTTATCGAGCTTCTTTGTTCTAAGTTTTTACTTAGCATTGACTCGCTGCCAGCAGACTTGTTCAGTACCCCGGCGGGTTTGCCTTGTATACTGATATTAAATATATGGAAGTCGATTGGTACTAGAGCGTGTTAAGTCCTTCTAAACACATAATTCAGTTTCGTAAAACAAACTTATAAGTAATTTCATAATGGCCTTAACCATAGATCATTTCAAAAGAGAATAAATTAAAGTTGTTCTCTGTCCTTACAATCCTTCTTCTTCATAAAGGATACGTAATGTTCCCCACAAGTAGAAATTCCATTTACTCTCAAATTATCACCAAAATACTTGAGAGACAAGTTTTGATAACAAGTATAGGATGAACTAGTTAATCCATAGGAATAAGGTGAGATTTGAAAAAGATGATAATGAGAGTAGGTCTGTCAAGCAACTGTTCAAAATAGAAAATCATAAATATACATGTCTGAATCAAAATACCAAAAACTATCTGAATCATAAAAGAAACAGTTTAGAGTGATATATAGAGAATTGTTTTTAATTGTCACTATAAGCTGTAAATTTCAAAAGTACCCCAAGAAAAGTTAAGATAATTGATGAGTATTTTAGTGTACTTCTCTTTTCCGAATAATACTCCATGAGCTGCTTCTAGAGATAAAGTGTTTGTAAACAACTGCAAAACCACTTGTTAGATGACCCATATTTATTTATAAAAACATATATAACATTATAGAAAGGAAAAGAGTCACATGTACTAAGCTTGTAAGAAATGTCTCTTATTTATTTGATAAAACAAAAACATATTTACATAATATCCTATTCTACTTAGAAAGATACAAAACAATTATATTCAAGTGTATGAATCCTTCCAACGTAACCAAGTTTGAAGAAAAATAAAAAGTATACCTTTATCCACATGCAAGAAAAATATAGTAGTGATTTTATGGATATGAAGAACCAAGCAACCTGTTTGATTTAGTAGCAATAAGCATTGAAGGAGGGGATGGTACCATGGCTTGGTTGCCTCTTGGAACCATATTTCAATGTAGCTTATATATTCTAGGTTCTCTTCTTTATTTTTTTATGTCACAAAGTCTTTCATCAAACCCTAGAATGTATACAGAATCTATGTTTAGTGATGGGGAATATTCATGTTCTAATGTTTTTCCTTCATCAAATGAGATGCATTCTATGTCAATCTTATATTCTTGTGGAAAAGGCCAAGTAGAAACTTCATTTTCTTCTGTATTGTCTATGACTCCTAGATCTACCACCTCTCCAGGTCTCGTATAAATTTGTTGTAATAATGTTGGTGAGGTAGGTGAGGTGGGTAAATGTTGCAGTGCAACACTGTAAGCATATTGCACTCCTTTATTATTGTTAGAATGTGGAATATATTGAACAGGAATGCGTGTAGGGAATAGAGGAATTTTATGAGAAGGTGTTTGTGGTTGGTGCAATTGATTGGCTTGTGTAGTTAATCTTGCCTGGAAAATTTGTTGAAAATCTTGTGGAAAGTGTAGAGGAACAAGAAGTGTTGCAACATCTGAGAGAGTATCCCTATGACCATAAGATGAGACAGAAAGGCTTTGTGAACAAGGTTGACAAGGGTTAAGATGTGGCTATAACAACTGAGAAGAAGGTATATTCTTACCAGTCTTGAATTTTCCTCTTGAATACCTTCTACATAATTCACAAACATCATCATATGATAATTGAAATACATCACCTGTTCCCGTCACACTTAAAATTTCCAAATATTCATTTTTTATGCATTTGAGTAAAAAAAATTTCAAGGTATCCTTCCCTAACTGTGTTAGTTTTGATCTCTGAAGGTTGTATTGAAAGCGTTCAACATAGTTTTCCAAAATTTCTTCTTCTCCCTAGGTTATTTCGAAGATGTCCTCCTTGACTCTGCAATAATCTTGTTATCGTTTTAGGAATATATGTTTCATATCTTCCTAAGTTTGAATGCAGTTACCACCTAGGCTCATCAACCATCGGAGGGATACTCCTTTCAAGGTAAGAGGAATTTTTTTCCATATTTTGAACATCATATCCTCTATAGAGTATGTCCAATTGAAATAAAATTTCATCAGGGTCTTCACTCTCTAGTCCATGAAAATTTGGTAAAATGGATGGGGGAACGCACTGTATTTGTGCCACTCCCCCTAAATATCTAATAGGGAATTCAAAGGTAACAATTTCTTCATCCTTCTCCCCTACCATACCTTCCCACAACATAGGTAGTTATTCGTGTATTTATATTGAGGTTCCTCTTTCGAATGTTCCTGTTAGTTTGTTAGTAGGATGGGTGGTGCCTACAACACCACTAAGTGATTTAAATGTTAAAATAAGTCACACACTTGCATGCAATAAATAAACTCATGCTGACTCTTTGTATAAAAGAAAGAAACAAAATACTGAAAGGCAATGGGTGTGGGGGAACTAGTTTTAGTGTATCTACCTTTAGAATCTCTAGGTCTGTTCATGAAAAACTAAACTAAAGAAAAGCCTATGCTACTACTATTGTTGCATTTGGGGGCGCCTGTTATAATAGATGAGCAGGATCTTACCTCATGTCTTATCACTCCCCCACCACCAGCCTATTACTAAACTTCAGAAGGAAATTCTATTTATTCTACCTTACAAAACAACTCCCTGGCAATGGCACCAAAATGTTGGGTGTTATAATCCCTAGATTAATTCACCTAATATTTAATTATCATCTAGGGTTGGTAGGATTCAAGTTGCTACAAAATATATGCGAAGGCAGAGGGTGTCATGTAAATATTTTAACAAACAAAAGATCGAAAGATCTTTCAAAATGAAAAACTGAGTCAAACTCCTAAGAATGCAATTATTAATATAATTGAACCAATACAAAACATCAAACTAAAATAAGATCAAGCTATATTACTTTATTTAACAAATGAGAATACAATCACTATTTTTTATGACAAAGTCTATTTAGTGACTTCAAAAACTAACTAAGCAAAGAAAGTGTACATTTGGAAATGCAAGTACAACAACTAAATAATTTATAAACAAATAACTCCTAACTAAAAAGGATACTATCAACAAATACTTAAAAGGATATGATGCAAAGAAAACTTAAATAAGTTAATGGAAAACTAAGTAAGAGAAACAAGTAGAAAACTTAATAAAGAAAACTCAATAAGAGAAGCAAGTAGAAAACTTAATAAATAAACTGAATTCTATCCTATAAGTCTGTGTTGGTAATCACACAGTAAAAATGAAACTATTCTTAAAGATAACACTACTAATCTTAAGTTTTACATGCAAACGGATAAATTAATCCAAAAGCATAATTATAAAACAATGCAATAGTAAGAAGAATCAGAAACAAATAAAAGAAACAAAACATACCCTAACTCAAAAGCATGTTCAAAGGGAAAAGAGGTAGAGAAAATAATAAAAATTTAATAAATAGCCTAAAACAATAAAACTTATAGTCTAAATAATAATAAAAAACTATTATCTAACTATTACAGTCAAAGCATACATCAAATACTAAAAAACTAGAACTTAAAACAATTTTAAAACACATTAAAAACACTAAAAACATAACTGTGGGCTGAATGACAGACTGAACTGTAGGTCTGCAAAATAGACAGTAAGGAAGGTCAGAATGATAGACCGAACAAACTGTCTAAATGATAGTCTATATAAAGAAAACAATATAAAATAACCTAAATGATCTACTTATCAGCTGATTTTATGCATATGAAGATGCAATGCATAAGGAACAGTAAATAAACCTATTTAATCATCAAATTTAGCAGTTAAATAAACTTAAACAAATTCATGAACATCAAGAATCATTGCTTACTAATAAACAAACTGAAATTCAAATTGCATAATCTTATAACACAAAAGAAATAAACAAAACTTAGTCTATTTAAATTGATAAAAACAATCTATTCTATCTTCTTATGAAAAAAACTAAATAATAAGATGGAAATGAAATGACAGAAACAAATGGAAAACACCTATGTGTGCAATCTAGCTATTGCGCTAGCTATTTAATTTTGGAAATAAAATGCATTGCATAAAGAAAATGAAACAAACATTCATAGTAACTTAATTAAATAAACAAACTAGAAATCAAAATTGAATTAGCTACAAAGAAAAATAACAAAAACAAGAAAATAAAACCTATGGGTGATGAGGGACCCTCTCAGCAATCAAGGGTGACTCTCAGCTAGCGCTTACATAAACAAAATCATGAACAATAGAATGTAGAACTTGTATTAATTACATCATTCTTCTCTCAGAAAAAATGACTGTTTAACTAATGAAAATGATCCACACCGAACACTCACACAGAGGCTAGTATTTATATTGTTTACAAGAGATGAGCAAGTCGACCCTTTAGTGGTTGACTGCTCTCTAAATTTAGTCAATCATAAAGGCTGTTAACAAATAAAATCCTAGCGCACAGGTATTTTCCTTCTCTTTCGGGAGTCTGTTTCTCTTCATTGTGATATGGCATGCGGGCTCCTTCCTTATCGTGGCTGATGGAATGGAATCAAGCAAAGGCAGCATACATGGTAAGTCGTCTAGAATGGAGACATTCCACCCTTTAAACACATGGGTAGTAGGTAGGTTACAAATCTATTCCATCGTTTAATGCATGAGATTGGTTATCAACAACGCACAGAATTATTAGCGATCTAGACGAAAAGCTGGACAACGAGATGGAAGGTGGGCTAAGTCGTAAGCTGGACAACAAGCTGGTTCGTGAGCTGGACAACGAGTTGGATCATGAGCTGGATAGCGAGCTGCGTCATAAGCTGGATAAAGAGATGGATGCGATGTCTATTTGTGTACTTGTTATTAATTCGTCCAAACAGACTATATAACCTACAAACGAATATACACATTAAGTAACATATCACATATGCTTTAAATAATGTTAATTTAAATCAATAAAATCATTAAATGACAATAATAAATTGATTATATATAAACATTTAATTTATTCATACCTTGGGATAAATGGTGATCTGCGTAGCAGAAAATACATAAAAAGATAACAAAACATATGTTTAAATGAGTAATTTAATTGCCAATAATGATAATAAATCTGGGTTCAACACATATCCTCATATGATTGAGATTGTGATGTTGTGTTGTAAAGTCTTGTGGTTAACATTAATACTGAAGACTTGTGGTTAATATCAAGTCAAATGATTATAATAAACAATAACCTATGAGGCATGCCTCCAGTTATCGAGGTGAAGTGCTTTGCATGTTGAATCACAAAATGTTATATGATGTATTACTAACAATGGTCATTCGATATGGATAAAGCTATTAAGTATCCTCTAGAGAATGATCACCTCTCAAGTGAATTAATTTAGCATATGACTATATGGTCCGAGAGTAATATAATATGATCATAGCATGTGACAATTATTCTCAGTATAATATGATATGATAGACTATTAATGTTAGCATAGATCATGTGGTAAGTATAAATATATAATCAATAAATAGATAATGAGAAAAGAGAATTCAAATTTTATGTGTCTAAGACTAGATGAACTCAAATTATAAAGCTGCAGTTATAAATATTTAGTTAAATATGAATTCCTCAAATAGTGCCTCAACTAAAACATCGATTGAAATATTAATGTGTGCATTTAGTTAAGTAATAAGAAAGTCACAATGGTCCATGAAAAGATAATACTAGTAAATTAAGTGTTAAGGAAGGATTAGTTAACTAAATTTTTTACACTTTAGTTAAACTAAAAGATGACACTTCAATTATAAATTGTTTTCATGTTGACACTTGAGTTAAAGAACTATGACACTTAAGTTGGCATCTTAACTAAGTGGTCATGCATTCAGTTAGATAATGAGTTCACTCTTACGACAATTAACTATCAGTTAATGTCCATGATTGAAGGTATGGATCATTAGTTATGCATGATGAGTATTTCAATGGATGGATTGATTATTCCAAGAAGGAAATTAGAAATTGTAATGCATGGGTGCATAATTGGCATGCAACCATTCACCCTAGTTTGCATGGAAGTGAATTTGGATTGTTATTAATGTGTCGGGAACATGGCAAGTTCATTACACTTGATACAGGGAATCTCTATTCTCTATTTCTATTTGTTCTCTCTTATTGGGTAATCTGCTATTGTGTAAAATTCATTCAGTGAAAATCTATATATTATACTCTGAAGAATTGTGGGGTTTTTTCATCCTCTTTGTATTGATTATTTTCCGCTGGATACATATTTTGTTGTGGATGAATGATTTTGTGTGCTTGAATTTATTCATGTATTCATTACTTTATTGATTAAATCTCTAAAGTTCAAAGATATTCATTATTGCTTAAAACATCAACATGGTATCAGAGCATAGGGTGTGAAGGAGTTGAGTTTGTGCAAGAATCTAGAATCCTAAGTGATGCTAAGGAGTTGAGAAAATGTTTAAGAGCCATGATATCGATCTCCATTAGACTAGAATACCGTCTCAAAGTGATTGACGAGCCCTGATCCAATGTAGGGTGAATCCAAGGCAAGTTAGTATGCACCAAATAATAAAAAACTTACACTCACGACAAGTATGAATAAAGACAGGAAACCTTTTACTCTATTATCCAACTTTTTGTACCATAGTTGGGTTATCTGAGGAGCCACCGATTGACAGACTTGTTCAAAGTCTGATTCCAGTGTATCAGTTGATCTGTCTGCTTGTCTAGCCAATATTGGCTGGTCACTTTTTGATTTGAATAATTTTGACCATGGCCCCGCGGGGTTTGTAATAAAATGTGCTAGTAGGATATTTTTGAGTGGTTCGGTCTCCTAAGACGTAGAATTGCAAATAGGGTATTCCAGGGAGTTTTTTTCCCTTGACAATTATGCTTTGCCTTCAACCGAGTATAATTGACGAGGTTTTCTCCCGCTTCCTCCAAAGCTGGAATGCTCGATGTTGAATTCTGGGCCTTGGGGGGTTATTAGAGCCCAACTGAGTGTTATTAGTCTACTAGACATTATTTATATAGATCATGGTCATGTCCTAAGTCATTTGGACGCATAAAAAAAATTCGAAAAATTCTTTTTTCAAACAGTGAAAAATTATTTTTTAACTTTTAATTACTTTTCCTAAGTTTTTTGGGTTAATTTTTCCATAAATTAAATGGGAAAAACCCGTTCGTGATCTGGACTCAGAATTCAGTGATTGAAGGCTCTAACCTTAAGCCAAAAATCATTCTTGATTAGCCAGCCAGTCAGAACCAACTTTCAGATCAGCAATCGGACACATAATGCATTTTTACTCAAAAAAGTCAGTTTTGAGTAAAAAATGATTTTTAGTAAAAAAATGATTTTTAGTAAAAAAATGATTTTTATTAAAAAATGATTTTTATTTAAAAAAATGATTATTTTGGAGAAAACTAAAACTCTCCAAATTAATCCAAATTTAGTAAAGTAAAAGGCTAAATGACATCTCATGGAACACTTATGATGATTGGAGTTATCATAACTCAACTTCAGTCATCATTAAGAGAGCAATTCATTTATTATAAGTTATCAGACATGTCATCTCTAGCTAAAGATGAGATGGAGAGCACTCATTGTTCCGGTGATTTGATCGAGGTGAAGACTAAAGCTTGCACCATCAGTTGGCTTCCCAAACCTAACGGAGGCTCCAACAAGACCTAAGGATGAGCTTACTTACATCACACATGTGGGCTCATCCTTGGCTTGTTTTCAGTGCACAGGTTTGGAGTGGGGGCACCTTGCCTGGGTGGAGGCCTCCCCTCACTCCCGGTTCTCAAGTTTAGGTCTGGGCTCTTTGTTAGGTGGCTAAGCTGGTTAGGGTTAGTTTTTTGGTTTTAGGGTTTTAGCACTCTCTCATTTGTTAAATAGAGGCTCTTTCAGCTCTATTGGGATGGATATTTTGGGTATGAACACTCTACCAAAATTATTGTAATATTTGTTTAGAGATTGGAATAAAGTTGTGACTTTGGAGGTCTATGTATGAGCTATTGGAATTGTGGATTCACACCGTCTTTTGGTGATATCTCTCTTACCCTTCTCTTTTTCAATTATTAAATCGTTATTCAATATATACTCTTGAAGGGCTAACAATCTAGTTAATGAGTATTTTGTTCAGATTTAATTTTGTTTTCAAGGGTTTTGCAGAGATCATCAAAGGTGAAGGACAAGCTTAAAGATCAAGCTCTTCTTCATGAACCGGTGGTTATTTTCATCTAATTCCTTCATTTTGCAGGTTCTCCTAAGCGCTTCTTAATCCAAGAAAGAAATACAACATTCAGGGTTTCTCCTTCCTTCCATCAACAAAGATTAAACAATACACCTGGTTACTTTGATTGCTACAAGTGGATCTCTATTTTCAAGGTTCTATCTTACCTCTTTTCCACTTTTGTAGAAGTTATCAAGTCATTCAAATCTTTATTTTAAGCTTGCTTGGCTTCTACTAAGATAGATCTAGGCTTTCTAGCCTTAGATCTACTTTTTCAAAGCTAGATCCATCTTTCTAAAAGTCCATTTTTAAAGATCTAGTTTCATTTCATTTTTAAGTCTAGCCTTCTTTTTGCCTTGGAAAACATGCACGAATTTTCTCGAAAAACGTGCAAATTTTCCATTTTTTGGGCTTGCTGGTTTTCTGTATTTTTCATTAATTCTAAATTCTAGAAATTCATTAAAAATCAGAAATTTTCCAAAACTTTTCAAAAACTTTTTTTTTAAATTTTTTGACTTTTTTCTCGAAAAGCGTGCCATTTCAAGCTCGCTGTTTTTTGGGCTGATTTTTGACTTTTTTCTGTTAATTCTATATTCTGGAAATTCATTAAAAAATTTAAAAAAATTCAAATTTTTTATTTTTTGACTTTTTCTCGAAAAACGTGCCATTTTTGTACTCGCTGTTTTTCTTACTGATTTTCTGCAATTTTCTGCTATTTTCCAGATTCTGGAAATTAGCCTAAAATGTTAAAAAATCTTTAATTTTAAATTCGCAAAAAATCCCAAGTTGTTTCTCCAAAAATCATGCATTTTACATAAAAAACGATGAGCTTGCCTGATCCTTTCCAAGTTTTGATTTTGGGTCTCATTCCATTGTTTTGATCTCCTGTTTCATCTCATAAGGCACTTGTCTTCTCATCAACTTATTTTTTTTGAATCATAGGTTAAAT
>LPNX011034759.1:291091-314620 GCA_001517045.1 Pseudotsuga menziesii | reverse complement strand
AATTCAACTGTTTAAAGTAGAAATCTCTTGAATCTCACTTTGTAGATCAAGAGTGCTCTCTATCGGAGAGTCGTTTTTTCATTGTTTAATAAGTTAATCAATTAATCTTGAAAGTCTCTTGAACTTACCGTAATCCAAGTCAAGAGCACTCTATCGGAGAGCATTCCCACTGCATATCCTTGCATCAAGCATATAGATTAGCTAAGTCTCTTGAACCACTGTCATAAGACGAGGTCAAGAGTGCTCTCTGTTGGAGAGTTTTAATTAATTAACTTAATAAAATTCGCAACTCACATTCCTTTAATTAATTAACCCCCTTCCCTCTTTGCTAGAGTATGCTCTGACCGATCTTCGATCGGAATACCCAGAAATGGCATTGGATCTCTAAACCCCACAAGAGGAACTTAACTAAAACTTTTCCCCATAACCAACGCACTGGTGTTGTTCGATAAATACCGAGGCATGTGGGAAAATTCCAAGTGTGGGCGTCAGGCTACCTAATCTGGGCACTGGTAGTTAAGTTATTGAACACTTACCTTTGACTCCAGACAGGTCCGTCATGTCTTCGAATGGAGCCACTGAAGGTATTATCGGTTAGGACATCCAGCCACCATAAGCGAAGATCACAAACAAAAAACTCTTAAAATCTACCAAGAGCACTTGCAAAACCTAATACTCACTAGCAAAACCTAATACTCACTAGCTTTGATTCCATAAGGCACTGGTCCTTTGTTATAGTTGATTAATTTTCTATCTTGATCAACTGTCTATGGTCCATTTCAATTGATGATATTTGAATGCTTAAGTTATAAGTCTGGAATCTTTGCTTATATGTGTGATCTCTTGTTAGCAATGTGGATTGCTTTAATTAATCATCATCCCCTTAATATTAATCATTTTAAATCACAATAACTCCTAAACAACACCCATCCGCATCCAAAACATCCAAAACTTAACTTAAACATTGAGCCATAGAAAACTCTTTGTTAGGGAATACCCCCCTTGGCTTCGTTAGGAGTTAGCCTAAACGGAGGAGCTAGGAGTAGGTGACAATACCTAGCTCTGTGCTTGCCCCCAAGGTCACACCTCTCCCACTTTCTCAAGTGAGGAGACAGCTTTCAGAAGATTTCTGCTGCTGATGTGCAATCGGCGGACAACATTTTTTTGTGCTGTTGCCGGGGACAAATCTTTTTGTTCCTCGACGACCTTTGTTTCTTTTAGTTTTTTACCTTTTTATCCTTTTTGGTAGAATTTTTAGTCCAATCATTCTCTGAAATTAGACTTAAGTCCACCTGGTGACTCCACTGTTAGTTAACACCTCAAGGTATTCTACGAGAAGAAACTCTATAGGTTTGGTCGATTTCATCCCTGACCCCGGAAAGGTCTTAAGGAGTAGATTAAACAAACTATCTTCTCACAGGATCCTTGCAGAACTTAGATCTGAGTCTGTTTTAGACATCCACATTTTATTTCCTGAAAACACTAATACCACTATTTCTGACATAATGGGCGAGTATTTTACTCAGCTTGACTTTTCTCAAATAGCAGGTCAACCCCACCGTCTTCCAGACAAAGCTGTCGAGAAGCTCCCGATGTATACAGGCACTGATGCCATTACCTCCGCCATGCACCTTAGGAACTTTTCTAGGTGTATCAATGCTTATATAAATGATCCAGTCAGCCAACATGATGACGTGTATATGAAGTTATTTGCTCTATCTCTGGATGGAAAGGTCGGGGACTGGTATAGCAATTTACCAGAAAACTCCTTTTCTACACTCGAAGATTTCAAGACTGCCTTCACTAATAGGTTTGGTGAAAAGAAGGAACCTAGGCATCAAATAGCTTCTTTAACAAACATAAAGAAGAAGGAGAATGAGACTATGGATGAGTTCAACCAAAGATTCACAGAACTATCCAATGCCATTCCTACCATTTATAAACCACCTGTGCCATCTATGTTGTTGTATTACATTGAAGCACTTAGTGGGAAGATGCAATATCAGATCAGGGATAAAGAACCCACTACTCTTCTAAACGCACAAGAAATGGCAGTCAAAATAGACAGAAATATGCAGTCTTCAGGTGAATCCAACCTTCCTGGTTATTCAAAGTCGTTGACTCTATTAAAGTCAAATGAGCATAAAGAAGAGGATTCCTACAGAAAAGAAATGATGGAAATGAATGAAAGACTTGGAAGAATGGAAGATGAACACTTAGCTCAAATGAAAGAGATGCAGAACAAGGTCATCAGTATGGAAAGAGCACAATTACAACCTGTCCCAAGAACATTTCTGCCCAAAGTAAATTGGCAAAGAAAAGCACCCAACCATGAACATAGGCCCTCTCATCAGCTATAGTCCGCTAACATGGTTGAGCAGTATAAGCCATTTTGTAGGGCATGTATAGATCTTCATGAAGAATCTTCTTGTTATTATGCATGCTATGTTCAGGAGCATGGTTTTCCAGAGGGTTGTGGTCCTAAAGCATCATCAAGCAAGCCTGAGTACATAAACTATGTAGATGACATGCATGATATTTCTAGAGAAAGTTGGAGAGAGGAGAAATAGTATTCAAGAGAGCCTGAGTACATTAACGCAGTTGGATAGCTCCATCCTATCACCGCAGAAACTCGGTGTCAAGTCAAAGATTTTAGTCAACAATTGGATAACCTCACTGAAAACCTTAGCACTAATCCTACTAATGAGCATAATGATGATAGTTTGGAAGGTTTACTACCTTGTGACCTTTTTTCTGAAGAAGATGACTATGATCATGAGGAGGGATATAGCTAGGAATTTGATACATGTGACAAAGAATCCCTTTCTTCTAAGATGGATGACAAGTACGAGACTTCAATTGAAAATTCAATTTTAAAGATTTCATGTGATGAGAGTCCTCCATTCTCTCCACGGGATGACAAATATTTGGAAAGTTGGGTCCCATATGATATCTTTGAAACCCAACTTTTTGAAGAAGATTGTTTTGAGCAGAATCAGGAGTGTAGCCAGGGACTTGATACCAGTGATGAGGCATCTCTCATATCCGACATAGATGGCAATGATGATTATTGGACTTTTATTGAAAATCCAACTTATGATATTTTTGAAAATATTTTTGAGAATCTCATCTATGATATGTCTAGCAAGGGGAGTTGTTATTCTGAGACTTATAAAAGTTGTAAGGAAGAACAGTCAGAGTTTTCATATGATCAGTCAGAATTGTATTTAAGTATCGGTAATAAGGATTTGAAAAAGCAGTGTGGTAAAGAGTCAGATGGGATACAACTAGTTGAAGTTTTTTCTCAACCGCCGTCTTCACATATAGATGTTCCTTATGTTTTGGAGCACCTTGGGGCTTATACAACGAGTTATTATTTGATAAGCCTTGATGATCAACATGATGGAGTAGTCAACCTGCCGCATTATCCCGAATTGTATATCAGCACTATCCAGTCATGGATAGAAGCATCCTGCGCAAGTATCTACCAGTTTGAGAAGAAGTTTGATGACATTCTTCATGCCTATGATTCCCCATCCAGCCCGCCCATTCTGGATCATCACGCAGGTTTGCATTTTCTGAAAATTGTGTCCTTACTTTGGCTAGTAACCGAAGACAAGGAAAAACCTTTTTATATTAATAAAATGCTTAGGTGCCTACACTGGATTTATGATTACACCTAACCTTTTTTGTATCATGATTAGAGTAGGAAAATAGGCTCCTTAAAGTGAGCATTTACTTTAGCATTTTCTTTATGTACTTAGAAATAAATAAATTTTTCAGTGAAGTTTTTTCTTTGAATAAAGCAACTTTTGGATCATTTGCTCTTTTTCATAAAACTTGTGCTACTAAGGTTTTCTTGTCAAGTTGAGATGTTTTTACAGGATATGAAAACCAGAGATTCTGGGGTTCTCGTATGCTCTCCTTGCCTAAGAGACTAGATCAAGCACACGTCCCGTAGTTGGAGCCAGATGTTATCCAACTTTTTGTACCATAGTTGGGTTACCTGAGGAGCCGCCGGTTGATAGATTTGTTCAAAGTCTGATTCCAGTGTATCAGTTGATCTGTCTGCTTGTTTAGCCAATATTGGCTAGTCACTTTTTTATTTGAATAATTTTGACCATGGCCCCGCGGGGTTTGCAATAAAATGTGCTAGTAGGATATTTTTGAGTGGTTCGGTCTCCTAAGATGTAGAATTGCAAATAGGGTATTCCAGGGAGTTTTTTGCCCCTGACAATTATGCTTTGCCTTCAGCCGAGTATAATTGACGAGGTTTTCTCCCGCTTCCTCCAAAGCTGGAATGCTCAATGTTGAATTTTGGGCCTTGGGGGGTTATTAGAGCCCAATTGAGTGTTATAAGCCTACTGGACATTATTTAGATAGATCATGGTCATTTCCTAAGTCATCTGGACGCATAAAAAAAGTTTCGAAAAAATCTTTTTTCGAACAGTGAAAAATTATTTTTTAACTTTTAATTACTTTTCCTAAGTTTTTTGGGTTAATTTTTCCATAAATTAAATGGAAAAAACCAGTTTGTGACCCAGACTCAGAATTCAGTGATTGAAGGCTCTAACCTTAAGCCAAAAATCATTCTTGATCAGCCAGCCAGTCAGAACCAACTTTCAGATCAACAATCGGACACATAATGCATTTTTACTCAAAAAAGTCAGTTTTGAGTAAAAAATGATTTTTAGTAAAAAAATGATTATTTTGGAGAAAACTAAAACTCTCCAAATTAATCCAAATTTAATAAAGTAAAAGGATAAATGACATCTCATGGAACACTTATGATGATTGGAGTTATCATAACTCAGCTTCAGTCATCATTAAGAGAGCAATTAATTTATTATCAGTTATCAGACATGTCATCTCCAGCTAAAGATGAGATGGAGAGCACTCATTGGTCCGGTGATTTGATCGAGGTAAAGAATAAAGCTTGCACCATCAGTGGGCTTCCCAAACCTAACGGAGGCTCCAACCAAACCTAAGGATGAGCTTACCTACATCACACATGTGGGCTCATCCTTGGCTTGTTTTTAGTGTACAGGTTTGGAGTGGGGGTGCCTTGCCTGGGTGGAGGCCTCCCCTCACTCCCGGTTCTCCAGTTTAGGTCTGGGCTCTTTGTTAGGTGGCTAAGCTGGTTAGGGTTGGTTTTTTGGTTTTAGGGTTTTAGCACTCTCTCATTTGTTAAATAGAGGCTCTTTCAGCTCTATTGGGATGGAGATTTTGGGTATGAACACTTTGCCAAAATTATTGTAATATTTGTTTAAAGATTGGAATAAAGTTGTGACTTTGGAGGTCTATGTATGAGCTATTGGAATTGTGGATTCACACCATCTTTTGGTGATATCTCTTTTACCCTTCTCTTTTTCAATTATTAAATCGTTATTCAATATATACTCTTGAAGGGCTAACAATCTAGTTTATGAGTATTTTGTTCGGATTTAATTTTGTTTTCAAGGGTTTTGTAGAGATCATCAAAGGTGAAGGACAAGCTTAAAGATCAAGCTCTTCTTCATGAACTGGTGGTTATTTTCATCTAATTCCTTCGTTTTGCAGGTTCTCCTAAGCGCTTCTCAATCCAAGAAAGAAATACAATAGTCAGGGTTTCTCCTTCCTTCCATCAACAAGATTAAACAATACACCTGGTTACTTTGATTGCTACAAGTGGATCTCTATTTTCAAGGTTCTATCTTACCTCTTTTCCACTTTTGTAGAAGTTATCAAGTCATTCAAATCTTTATTTTAAACTTGCTTGGCTTCTACTAAGATAGATCTAGGCTTTCTAGCCTTAGATCTACTTTTTCAAAGCTAGATCCATCTTTCTAAAAGTCCATTTTTAAAGATCTAGTTTCATTTCCTTTTCAAGTCCAGCGTTCTTTTTTCCTTGGAAAACGTGCACGAGTTTTCTCGAAAAACGTGCAAATTTTCCATTTTTTGGGCTTGCTGGTTTTCTGTATTTTTCATTAATTCTAAATTCTGGAAATTCATTAAAAAATCAGAAATTTTCCAAAAATTTTCAAAAATTTTATTTTTTTTAAATTTTTTGACTTTTTCTCGAAAAGCGTGCCATTTCGAGCTCGCTGTTTTTTGGGCTGATTTTTGACTTTTTTCTGTTAATTCTAAATTCTTGAAATTCATTAAAAAATCAGAAAAATTTCAAAATTTTTATTTTTTTTTAAATTTTGACTTTTTCTCGAAAAGCGTGCCATTTTTGTACTTGCTGTTTTTTTTACAGATTTTCTGCAATTTTCTGCTATTTTCCAGATTCTGGAAATTAGCCTAAAATGTTAAAAAAATCTTTAATTTTAAATTCACAAAAAATCCTGAGTTGTTTCGTCAAAAATCATGCATTTTACATAAAAAAACGATGAGCGTGCCTGATCCTTTCCAAGTTTTGATTTTGGGTCTCATTCCATTGTTTTGATCTCCTGTTTCATCTCATAAGGCACTTGTCTTCTCATTCACTTAATTTTTTCGAATCACAGGTTAAATTTGGTTTCCTAACACTCTCACTAGTCCTTGTTTAGAGCTCTTATCCACAGGTGAACCAAAAGCGAAACCAAACAAGAAAGAGCAAGCAGAGCTAGATCCAAAGACAAATATCCAAAGCCAAAAAAGAAGTCATTTTCCTTTGTACAAACTCATAAGAGTTTTTTCATTTTTACTTAACTTACTTCTCAAAGTCCTGACAAGGATTAAGTTCCAAAGGCATTTGTAATTCATTAATAAAACAAGGCTAAGTGGGATAGGGCCTCCCATACTTGGTTTTTCTTCCCCATTTGGGGAAGAGTGTTTTTTGTTCTTAGCTTAGATTTATTTCGAGTACTTAGAGTAGTTTCATTTTTCTTGCAAAGTAGATACTAATTGCTAGATTAACCCATTTTTTTTCATTAACTAGGTTGATTACTTCATCTTTTAATTTTTTGTATCTTTCATAAGTAATTCAACTGTTTAAAGTAGAAATCTCTTGAATCTCACTTTGTAGATCAAGAGTGCTCTCTATCAGAGAGTCATCTTTTCATTGTTTAATAAGTTAATTATTTAATCTTGAAAGTCTCTTGAACTTGCCGTAATCCAAGTCAAGAGCACTCTCTATCAGAGAGCATTCCCACTGCATATCCTTGCATCAAGCATATAGATTAGCTAAGTCTCTTGAACCACTGTCATAAGACAAGGTCAAGAGTGCTCTCTGTCGGAGAGTTTTAATTAATTAACTTAATAAAATTCGCAACTCACATTCCTTTAATTAATTAACCCCCTTCCCTCTTTGCCGGAGTATGCTCTGACCGATCTTCGATCGGAATACCCAGAAACGGCATTGGATCTCTAAACCCCACAAGAGGAACTTAACTAAAACTTTTCCCCATAACCAATGCACTGGCGTTGTTCGTTAAATACTGAGGCATGTGGGAAAATTCCAAGTGTGGGCGCCGGGATACCTAATCTGGGCACGGGTAGTTAAGTTATTGAACACTTACCTTTGACCCCAAACAGGTTCGTCATGTCTTCGAATGGAGCCACTGAAGGTATTACCGGTTAGGACATCCAGCCACCATAAGTGAAGATCACAAACAAAAAACTCTTAAAATATACCAAGAGCACTTGAAAAACCTAATACTCACTAGCTTAAATTCCTAGACTTTATTTCACGCGCTTATTTGACTCCATAAGGCACTGGTCCTTTGTTATATTTGATTAATTTTCTATCTTGATCAACTGTATATGGTCCATTTCAATTGATGATATTTGAATGCTTAAGTTATAAGTCTGGAATCTTTGCTTATATGTGTGATCTCTTGTTAGCAACATGGATTGCTTTAATTAATCATCATCCCCTTAATATTAATCATTTTAAATCACAATAACTCCTAAACAACACCCATCCACATCCAAAACTTAACTTAAACATTGAGCCATAGAAAACGCTTTGTTAGGGACTACCCCCCTTGGCTTCGTTAGTAGTTAGCCTAAACGGAGGAGCTAGGAGTAGGTGATAGTACCTAGCTCTCTGCTTGTCCCCAAGGTCACACCTCTCCCACTTTCTCAAGTGAGGAGACAACTTTGGGAAGATTTCTGCTGCTGGTGTGCAATCAACAGACAACACACTCCATATAAGTTATTCTCATTCAAAGAACAAAGAGTTCAATAAGTGTTTTGACAAGTTGAAGGATTGATGTTGCATTGTCAAAATAAGGGTCATTATGAAAGGGAGCGCAACAGAAAGAAAAAGGGAAAAGACCAGTTTCATGCTTCTACAAAAGTAGAAGGTGAAACACTCTGAAGATACCATATGAGGAAAAAGATGATGATCGTCAGAAGGTGTATTTCCCTAAGTGAAGAAGAGCATTCGCTTCAATTTGGATGGGATCCAAATTCCACATGTAGAGACTCACTACC
This sequence comes from Pseudotsuga menziesii, assembly GCA_001517045.1. Classification (NCBI taxonomy): domain Eukaryota; kingdom Viridiplantae; phylum Streptophyta; class Pinopsida; order Pinales; family Pinaceae; genus Pseudotsuga; species Pseudotsuga menziesii. The sequence continues at coordinate 306,220 of LPNX011034759.1, read as the reverse complement.
CATTGCATTATTTCAATATTCCAAGTTCAATATGTAGAGAATAAAGTAGATCAAGATCAAGGGATTCAAGGAATATCCATAAGGTAGGAGAGATCAAGAGGGATCCCACACAAAACAATAAAAGATAAGTATTTATTTTGATATGATTTTATAAATAGGAGCTAAAGGGTTTTGAATGTGTTTCAATACAATTATTTAGAAATCTATATTCCTAGTATGAGGAATGATGTTATGGTATAACATGATTAAAGCATACAATCTATATTTTATGGGAAAATAGTGAAACTCGTGAAATATAAGTTATGATTAATTAAATATGAATATAGGCTACATAAATTTTCATGATATATGAATATAGGGATGCATAAATATTTATGAATATAGGGTTGTATGAATTTTCACCATATATGAATATAGGGTTGCATAAATTTTCATGAGATATGAATATAGGACTGCATAAATTTTCATGAGATATGAATATGGGAATACATTAAATTTCATGAGATATGAATGGGGTTATGCAAAAAAATTAATTAATATGTGTACATAATTGTGTGAACCATTGAAATTAATTGAAGTATTTATGTGAATAAATTTCATGAGATATGGTTATACTAAAGCATTGGCTTAATGTTTGCATGTTTGTATGACCTATTTGTCATTGTATTAAAATAACTGGATTATGCAAGGTTGGCAATAAATTCACTAATTTTTTCTGCTAGGGAAAATTCATATGCCCCAACCTACAAGTAGAGTATGACATGTATTGAATGTAGATTCATTCTGATGGCTGATTGTTATACCTAAATCCTGTCACCATCATGTGATGAGATCCTTAACCCCTATGTTTGCCCTTAATCCCAAAACTTGGAGTGGAAACTTGCTCTGGAGATCAATTCTACTTGAAAAACCTAGCACCATGCTTTTCCTTTGGCCGATGAGCGGTGCCTTCTTCAACACCGTCTGTGTCCTGTTATAGAAAAGCGGTGCCACTACTGATGTGCTTTGTTGTTGAAGCAGTTCTCACCTAAACCGCTCTATCATAAGGGAACAAAAGTGGTACCCTGGGTAAAATGGGAAAAAGAGAAGTTTCTTGAGGATTCTAGATCATGAGCCTCGTGTCCTCCCTTATCCCTATCAATATGGGTTAGTTGAGCTTGAGATCCCTCTTGGTAGGATCTTAGAGCCACCTCACCCATAATTCTCTCAACTACCCTTATCCATTAAGCCTTATAAATACAAGCTCATATCCATAGTTGAGGGGGATAACTAAATGGTATTGTTATGATGTTGAATTGACTACCTAGTCCAATCCATTGGAGAGGACAAGAGAGCAAGTTGGATCTTTTGGGGATGGAGTGTTTGTCTTGTGGAGGATTTTGTCAACACTAAGGCAATGGTTATAAGCTTCTTCATTCATTCTTAATGCAAAGCTGATTTCCGTCCCACATATCTATTGTTTTGATTTCACATGTATATGTTACTAGATTCCTTAGTCACTAGTATGGATGTGTATATGATTTTCTGGTAGCTTTGATGTTCTTGTTTGTTTGACATGTTCGTAGGTACACAGGTTCATGATCAAAGAAGTATTCCAGGTGTTTACAACATTCAAGGAAGGTCTTCATCCTTTGTCGTTCACTCATTTGTTCTGGATTTGAACCATTCATACCAGAGGAACAACTTCTATCCACAGACGATGCAATATTCCTGATTACAAATCTGGTGACTCCACTGGGGAACAAAGAAAATTTTAGTTGATATGATCTTCGTCAGTCCTTGAACCCTTGTCCGAATGCAGGCTCCATCTACAACTCTCTTCAGTCATATCTGCCATCTGACTTAGTGAAATTTGGTTTGAAACTTTCATATTTGTTCAGATCTGAACTATTTCGACTTTATATGATCTTTTTTACTATTAATTCATCAATATTTACCTTGATTTGATCAATTTTAACTTGATTTCTCGTTCTCCTTGTGTTTTGGATCTATTCGGGGAACCACATATGTGTTGTTGGCAATAAGCGGTGCCACCGCCTAAACTATGTTAGCCATAAGTAGTTCCACCACCTGAGTCCCTTTATCTAGAAGCGGTGCTCGTCTAGAACCACTCTGCCAAGACCCCTCGAGCACGGTGCTAGGTAGGCCTTGTTCCAGAACTAGTTTTTTGTGATTTTTTGCAAAAAGTTGGATTTTGCTTGCTTTCAGCCCTGCACTGTCAGGCTTGTGTTTTGAATCTGTATGCTCATGGTTGAAAATTTTATGTTAAAATTGGTTTGGTTGAAAGAATTCAAAAGATAGATTAGGATTGTTGATTATTCATTTTCTTTCATGCTTGTCGGTTGTGATTTTGAAAGGAAATTTTGAAAGCTTAAGTTCCAGTTAGATCTCTTTTCGTTTCCTTTATAAAGACTAAAAGAAAAACCACTTGCTTAGCATCTTGATTTCATTTTTTTCCATAGAGATCTTCTTTTTTCTTTTAAAAAGAATTTTTTTTTATTGATATTAGGTCATTATCATTACTGAGCATAGGGCACTGGATCTCTAATTAGACTCACAAGATTTCAGGTTCTCTTTGTTCTTTTGTCTCTATTGCATTAGTACTATCTCATCAAAAGAAAAAATAGTGTAGTTTTAAGTTATATGTATCTATGTTTAAAAGAAAAATTGAAAAAATAGAGTGCATATGCATGTAGAGTGCTTGTCGTTTTTATTTTAGGAAAAGAGACTCTTACCCCTTTGATTGCTTTCAAAAAGAAAAATGAGTTTTGAATGTGTTTCTTGTCTTTGGATTTGATTTGTTCAAAGTAGTTGTTTGGGAATTTTTGGTTTTCAAAATGAAAAGAAAATACTCTATTTCCACCCCGTAAGTAGGCATACCTCGAACAATAAAGTGAAATATTTGCATCTACATTATGCATGGTTTTACTTTTCCTATCAAAATTCCATGCATTCACCTAACCGTCCACTTTAAAATTAACAGTAGTTATATGCTTAAAATTTACATAGAAATTTGAGTGATAAGCTAGAGATGTGTTCGGGCATTGTTAAGCAGATGAGCTGTCGTTACTCGTCTACATTACATCTCGGGACTTGCGCAGTTCTTCCACATATCGTCAGTATATCAAACAGCCTTGCACGTACCCTTGAGGTATATAGATAGGTACTTCACATAATTGATTGTATATAGGAAGGCCCCTTGTGAATGCTTATGCATTAGACAACACTACTACTGATTTGAGCTCCCACATACCTTGCGTATATCGAGAGACCCCACTAGGATACCTTATCTATCTGAGAAAATCCCTTTGGCCATCTTGCTTGGATCCATACACTGAAAACAGCGTTCAAGGAGATTACTACGCATGTACCCTTGAGGTATATCACGAGTGGAACCTTCTTGACAATCCTGGTGAGAGACTTGACTATCTAAACTCCTCCTGTCATTTAAGTTTGCTTGTTTGGCCTATAGCTTGAGTAGGGAAATTTTTGGTGTGTTTTTTAGTTTTGAGACTCTAGGTTAGATAGGAACTGTACAAACTGGCTGAATTAAGACATTCCATAAGAGTATGGGGATTGCCACCTAATTTTATTCCTATTTTAGGATAAAATCCTATGGAAGCTATCGACCAATGAGTTGCTACCAATTCCTGAGTGGGAGAAAATGTGGTTGTAGAAAGTGGAGATCCATGTCCTTCGCACACGCCTCCCTTGGTCCAACAACCTTCTATGGGTAATACTTCATTCCATTCTCCCATAGAAGGTCATGTTGATGATACTACCAGTCCAGTTTATGGTCCCAATGATCCATTTTGGGATACCTCTATAGGACAGGCCATTGCTTCGTTTGGCACCCATTTAACTTCTTCTGAAGAAGTTTCACCAAATGAAGAAGAACATATAAAATACCACCTCGTTCAGTAGTTTTTCCTATGCGATATCGCTCACTTGCTAATTCTATGAGACCCATTGAACCTATTCTAGATCGCACTATGACTCCACATAATCTAGTTCAAACTACCAACCCCACCACCTCCCATATTATGTCTGTTCCAAATCCTCCTGGGTCTTCCACACCTGGGGCACAACATTCAATTCCTATTTCATCAATACCTTCTAGTGCCGGGGGGCAACCCCTGGCACGACATACGTTATCTATCATTGGAATTGCAGCTAGTCATGGGAAGACCTCTAGTATAGAGAAATCTACAGTTTATGTCCCTCCTACCCACATGAATGTGGTTAAACCCCCATCCAGTTCAGGTTAGCCCTTGGGGGCACAACCTGCAACCCATCAAACCTCTTTCGGGTATGGTTACATAGCAAATCAAGTACCTGTAGAAAACATTAATTACCAACCCAACCATACAGGAATGTCTTATGCTGGAATTCCATATCCTAGTAATACTTTCACTCCATGGGGGCAACCTAATGGGTCCTACATGCCAGCTATGGGAGGGATACCTATACATATTATGAGGCATGTCGGAGGACCACCTTATGGTGGTCCTCCCTTTGAGGGGCCTAATGGTCCTGGAGGGCCTGGTGGCTTTCCTCCTTATGGTCTTAATGGTCCTAGTGGTCCTAGGGGGCCTAGTGGCTTCCCTCCTAATGGTCCTAGAGGGTCTGGTGGCCCTCCTCCTAGTGGTTTCAGAGGCTCTGGAGGTCTACCTCCTAGGGGTCCTAGAGGGTCAGGTGGTCCTCCTCCTGGTGGTCTAGGTGGTCTAGGTGGTACCAATGGTCTTGGTGGTCCTGAAGGCCATAGTTTTCCTCCTCCCAGAGACTACGGTGGTCCTAACGGTCCTAATCCCAAAAATCAACCCCCGCAGGTGGATCCTTCGGCGATTCTTCATCACAAAAACCTGTCTATCAGTCTACTTATGGTCCTACTAGTACTTATATGTCCTATCAATACTACCAGTATGTGCAACCTAATCTCCAGTTACCTTGCCTAGAAAATTTGGACTTTCCTGATTTGTCCAAGTTGATTAATGATCCCATTCGACATAACCCCTCATGGCCTCCCATTCTGGTAAAGTTACCATCAGACATTCCAAAGTTTGATGGGAAGAAGGGAGATGATACGAAAAACCATGTCATGACATTCCATTTGTGGTGTTCTTCAAACTCCCTTATGGATGATTCAGTTTGTTTAGGACTCTTCCAACAAAATTTAACCGGTACCGCTACGAAATGGTACATTGAACTTCCGCAACATTCATTTGTGGATTTTGGCTCGTTGGCAACTGTGTTTCTTACACACTTTCAACTTCCTATCCATTATGAAATGGGTACATATATCTTAACTTCTCTATGGCAGAACACCTCCACCCACATATCTAATCATATCCATGAGTGGAGAAGGTGGAGAAGACTTATTAAGGCCCCTATCCCAGATCAGTTGTTAGCTGATTGGTTTACTAAATTTTTGTTGCCTCCAATTGCCTGAGATGTGGCTATGGGCAGTGTCATTACTGAATGGCAAACCATTAGTCAAGCCCAATATCTAAACTTGGTCTAATCCTAGTCCAAAACATTGTATGACTTGATCCCTCAAGCTCCTCGCCCAAGCACTGATCCTGCCAAGCCACCAGTAGAAACCCCTGTTGATTGGATTGTTGATTCAATCCAGTCCCCGTCGACAGAAAAACCTTCCAAGCAACCCTAGACTTCCACCCCTACTCCTTCAACTCTCAAGGTTTCCACCGAGGTAAATTCCATTTAGAGTATTCAAACACTTGGAAACAATAAAAAGAAAGGTAAAGCTAAAAACAAAAAACCTAGAAACCAACAGGAGAATCTAAAACCAACCATCAACGAGAATGATAAAGGAAAAATAAAATCAAAATATCCATGTCTACTATGCAGAGGTGACCATTTCACAAAAGAGTGTCCTCGTCATGATGAAATCACCCAATTCTTAAAAACTAATCTCGTGTCAGTAGTTCTCATGGATCCTTTTCCCTCTCAACAACAGCTGATAGACCACATGTCTAATCATGGAAATTCTAGTTCTTCAGAGGAAATTTGCATGATGTCTTTAAACACTATTAATTTTCAAACTTGAAGTTAGAGTTATGACAAACCGATAGCCAAAAAAGAAGACAATTCTTCTTCAGGAAAAGCTCCCTCTACTGGTTCTCCTGAATTATCATTTACTTTTCCTCTAACCATCGAGAAACCTAATATTGACATGGTTTTGTGTCCACCCAAGAGTACTCTTAGGAAGGTTGTTTTTAACCCTAGTGCTTGAGCTACTCAATTTTATAATGTAGATGAAGATCTTTCTCAGGCACAATGTGCAATGTCTACCTTGGAAGTACTCCAAAGTTGTCCTACACAACGTAAAAACTTGTTAAATGCATTAGGAGCTTTAGACCCGAACAACACTAATTTGATCCATTTCAATGTCGAGAACTATAAGTCTAGAATACCTCACAAAATCTCTTTCCAAATGTGTTCCAAATCATAATGAAAGTAGTCGAAAAGAAGGTCTTTAGAACTGTCTTAGACAAAGGAGCTTCAACTTTGGTTTTGTCTCTATCTTGTTGGAAAGCTATTAGCTCTCCCGAGCTTGTAACATCACCTATGACTCTGAAAGCCTTTGATGTACAAGCTTTCCATCCCAATGGTCTCATACCAACCCTTTTAGTCAATATTGGGGGCAAATCTATATCTATTCAAGTGGAAGTATTAGATGCCCCACTAGATTACAACCTCCTTTTAGGAATAAATTGGTTTTACGCCATGACTGTTGTCGCTTCGACAGTATTTCGAACTGTCCAATTTCCACATCTAGGGAGGATTGTCACCATTGACTACCTCAATTTCTATACACCAAATGTTACTACCACTATGGCTAATAACATCCCTATGTTAGGCCAGTCCCCTCCTCCTTACCAGTCGATTGGGGTATGCATGTTGAAGGATTCATCTCTTATGGGGATTTTCCCTCAAACCCTCGTAACACAAACATGATGACAGTAAATATAATTTCATCATTTGATTATGACCCAAAGGGCAAACAAATTGTTGATTCCACCTTGTTGAGTCTGCATGAAGAAATGTACAATGTTATCCAAACCCTTTCTGATGACCACACTGAATATCTTCATCTACTGAATTTAGACCCTTACCACCTACCCTACTGGTTAGAACCCTCTCTTCCTATTCTAGATTATATCTCTTAGAGTTTTCCTTCCGATGAGTCCATTATGGAGATCATGAGTATGAATTGGATCATCATCATAGATCCTCGTTCCTCCCCAACACCAGTTCAGTAGACCATGATTTTGCATCCCTTTTTTCCACTGATATTGTCAACGCACCTCAAACTCCTATATTGTTGCAGAACATATATTTTGAAGGAAACCTATGCAATATTACTCAAACAAATCCAATTGACATATCATCCAAGCTTAGCACCCTTGAGCATGTTCATGTTGGGCAGAACCACTCAGTAGAAGAATCTGAAGCATACAGAGCACTTTTCAAAGAATTCTGTGATGTTTTTGCTTGTTCTTATGAAGAAATGCCGAGGATAGACCCATCCATTGTGGTTCATGAAATAAAAACCTATCCCACTGCAAAACCTGTTAGGTAAAAACTAAGGCAAGTCCATCCATGGAAATCCATAGCTATCAAATATGGAATAGAGAAACTCCTCAAAGCAGGGTTTATTTATCCTGTATTGTTGACGGAATGGGTATTGAACATTGTCCCTATCAATAAAAAGTAGGGCACCATTAGATTCTGTATCGATTTTAGATATTTGAAAAAATCTTGTCCCAAAGACAACTTTCCCACTCTGCATATCGACCAGATTATCAACAACTATTCCAGAAGTGTCATCTTTGCATTTATGGATGGTTTTTCAGGTTATAATCAAATTGATATTTTACCCACCAATCAGCACAAGACAACATTCATTTGCCCATGGGGAACCTTTGCATATAGGAAGTTACCATTCGACCTGAAAAACATTGGAGCAACTTTTCAGCGTGCTATGTCCTCTGCATTTCATGATATAAAACATATTTTTGAACCATACCTTGATGACCTCCCAGCTCATTCACCGCGACAGGAGGACCACCTTGGTCATATTAGAGACATTTTCCTAAGATGTCGTCATTATAACATACGGCTCTATCCTCATAAATGTTTTTTTTGCATTGAGACGGGATGCCTGTTAGGTTTTGTGGTTTCTAAGGATGGCATCCAGATAGATCCATTGAAAATGTTTGCTATTTTAGCTCTACCAGCCCCAACCAACCTTCTAGAACTCCAAAGTTTGCAAGGGAAGGAAAACGTCCTCTGTCGTTTCGTGTCCAATTTTGTAGAGAAAACACATGGTTATATGCATCTCTTTAAGAAGGACACTTCGTTCTTTTGGGATGACCAAGCCCAACGAGCCTTTGATAATCTCAAACACACTTTGACTCATTCACCCATGATACACCCCCCATATTATTCAAAGGATTTTCTCTTGTACATTGTTGCCTCCACTACTACCATCACCATGGTTTTGGTGCAGGAGAATCCCGATGGTTAGGAGCACATGATATACTATGCTAGTAAGAATCTCATGGATTCTGAAACTCGATATTCATGCATGAAGAAATTAGCATTGGCCACAGTCATTTCTATTCAGAAATTTCATCACTACATTTTTCTCTGCACAACCACTGTATTGGCAGACCAGAACCGTATGTATTACATCCTGACTCGTCAGTTGCTCGAGGGCAAGTACTCCCAATGGATAGTCATACTACAAGAGTTTGATATGGAATTTTCCAAATCTACGTCAAATAAATCCTTAGTCTTTGCTGATCTCATGTGTGATCTTCCCTATGCTTCAACGAAATTTGAGCCCAGTGATTCATTCCCAGATGAATTCCTATTCCTGATAAGAACTACTGACCCATGCTATGGATATTTTCTCATCTATCTCTAGACACAAAGGTTTCAGCCTACTCTATCCTGTACCGATCGTTGCCGTATCCGTCACCACGTAAAATACTATCTCATCTTGAATGACACATTGTATAGACATGGTATTGATTCCGTTCTCCAGCAATGCCTTACCCACAAGGAATTTGAACAAGTTTTGAATGATTTCCATTCTGGAGCATGTGGAGGTCATCTATCTAGGATGGCTACAACCTAGAAAATCCTTCGCGCTGGCTATTTTTGGCCTTCAGTCTTTAAAGATTGTCACGAGGTTATTAATAAATGCCCACCCTGTCAACATTTTTATCCGAAAAAGTGCACTCATCCTACTCCGTTACACCCCATCATTACTGTTGTCCCGTTCACCAAATGAGGGATAAATTATATGGATTATAAGCCTACCTCAGTCGGGAGGCATGGTTTCATCATTGTAGCCATTGATTAATTTACAAACTGGGCTGAGGCCATGCCTACATATGCAGAGGATTGTAAGACTGTCGCTCTCTTCCTGTTCAATCATTTGATAGCAAGATTCAAATTATCGTAGTTCATAGTTACTGATCATGGATCACATTTCCATAATCAAATGATGGAGGAACTAAGTTCTAAGATAGGTTTTCATCATGAAATCTCTACGCCTTATTATCCGCAAGCTAATGGTCAGCTCGAGGCCATTAAAGAAGTTTTGAAAAAAATGTTTTTTCAGATGGTTGGAGACCATAAATCCAATTGGAACCATATTATTTTCTCCACTATTTGGGCTTACAAGACTTTGATGAAAACAACTACTGGTTTCACACCTTTCCAGCTTGTCTATGGACTAGAAGCTGTCTTACCGATTCAATGTCAGATTCCATCCTTGAAACTTGCCGTCGAACTTCTCCCAGACACTTCCACAGAGGAAGAGAGATTTATATACTTAAACAACCTTGATGAAACTAGAAGAGATGCTACATTATCTAATGAGGCACACAAGAAATGTGTCAAGGTGCAGTATGACAAATATATCCAACCTCATGCCTTTAACAAGGGTGACCTAGTTTTGAATTATGATCAAAGATATGAAAAACTAAGGAAAGGGAAGTTCAAATCCATGTGGTATGGTTTTTTCATTATTTCTAGAGTTTTATAGAAAGGGGCCTACGAGCTCATGGACTATGATGGAATCCCCCTAGGACAACCTCGCAATGGGTTGTACCTGAAGAGGTAATATTCCTAGATCTTTCTTGTGTAGTACCTTGTATATATGTATATTACTTGAATTTTAGTGTGCTTAAGTATTTTCAATATGGTTTTGAGTTTAGTGTTTGTATCTATTTATACCAGGTTTTGGTCATGTAGAGCAGATGGCTTTCTATGGCTTTGTTGATGGTGCTTGTTTCCACACCTTGAATCTTGCCTCAGTTGCTTGGGTTCTCTATTCCCCAGCTTATGATTTGGTCAGTTCAGGAGTGGTTTGTATTGGTCCCGCTACCAACAATATTGTTGAGTATCGAGCAGTCATAGGTATTCTGACTGAAGCTTCCTCCCAAGATGTTCGCAACTTGGTAGTATTGATGGACTCACAACTTGTGGTTTGTCATCTAAACCATGTCTATACCATTAGGAATTTTGTGCTTCTCCATCTCTTCCAGAGGTTACTTTTATTAGAAAGGTCATTTGAAACTATTATCTATAGGCATATCCCTAGGGAACATAATGAATTGCCAAATCATTGGAAAATTACATCCTAGAATGGTATATTTCCCATTCATGACATGAAAATAAAACATGGTCCACTGTAAATAAACTATAAAAGACACATAAAACTCATGTAAAATACATTCATCATTTGAGACATATAAACACCAAGGTAGAAGTTTGTATATATATATATATATATATATAAACATGTTTTACAAAAAACAGGTCACGAGACCTCATCTGAAGCACTCGGGATTTCAGGTAAAAAATCATCATACAAAATTCTTGAAGCTATCTAAAAATGTTTAAGTGGTGACCAATCCCTCTCCTTAACTCCCACTGCCTTGTATTTTTTTCGGTAACCCACTTGGTGGGCATGAATTTGATGAGCTTTAGGTTCGAGGTGTTCCCTGGGAGCTCCTGACAGTCCCCTTTGTTTTCTAGGCAAGTGAGCTAAAATATTTAAGTGGTGATGAACCCCCCTCCTTGACTCTCAATACCTTGTCGTTTTGCCGGTAACTCAATCGGTGGGCATGGCTTTTGCGGGCTTTGTGTTTGAGTTGTTCCTTGGGCACTCCTTGTGGGACCTTCGTTTGTCAAGAAAGTGAGCTAAAAACATTCAATGGTGACCAATCCCTCTCCTTAACTCCCGCTACCTTGTCTTTTTTTCGGCCACTCACTTGGCGGGCATCACATTGAAAGGCTTTGGGCCCGAGCCGTTCCTTGGGTTGTCCTTGTGGGCGTTCCTTGGATAGTCCTTGTTGGTGCACCTCGTCCATGCCTCGGGAATTCCTTGGGCAGTCCTTGTCAGCACACCTCGTCCGCCCCTCAGGTGCTCCATGTGGGTTCCCCATGGGCGATCCTTGGGCCATTCGTCTGCTAGGAAAGCGAGCTAAAAACATTAAGTGGTGACAAATATGTCTCCCTGACTCCCACTGCCTTGTCTTTTGGCTGGTCACTCACCTGGTGGGCATGACCTTGATAGGATTTTCATTTGAGCCGTTCCTTGGGTGCCTCTCATGTGTGCTCCTTGTGTGCGCCCCTTGTTGGAGCACCTTTTGCGCCCCTTGTGGGTCCTCCTGGTGGGTTCTCCTTTGGCGCACCTTGTGGACGCCCCTTGTGGGTTCTCTTGATGGGCCCTTCATTTTTTGGGAAAGTGAGCTAGGAAACGTTAAGTGGACGCCAATCCCTCTCCTTAGCTCCCACCTCCTTTTCTCTTTTCTGGTCACGCACTTGTTGGGCATGACTTTGACGGGCTTCGTGTCCGAGCCGTTCCTTGGGTGCTCCTGATTGGCCCTTCATTTTTTGGGCAAGTGAGCTAAAAACGTTAAGTAGTGACTAGTCCCTCTCCTTAAATTCCCACTTCCTTTCCCGTTTGATGGTCGCTCGCTTGGTGGGCATGACTTTGGCGAGCTTTGGGTTCGAGTCGTTCCTCGGGCGCTCTTGATGGGGCCTTCGTTTGCCAGGAAAGCGAGCTAAAAACGTTTGAGTGCTGACCAATCCAATTCCCTAACTCCAACTGGCCTGTCTTTTTTCCTCTCACCCACTTGGAGGGCATGGCTTTGATGGGCTTTCGGCTCGAGCCATTCCTTGGGTGCTCCTGAGGGTCCCTTTGTTCTTTGGGAAAGTGAGGTAAAACCGTTAAGTGGCGACCAATTCCTGTCCTCAACTCCCCGACTGCCTTGTCTTTTTGTCGGTCGCTCGCTTGGTGGGCATGACTTTGACGGGCTTTGGGTTTGAGCCGTTCCTTTAACACTCTTGATGGGGCCCTTCATTTGTCGGGAAAGCAAGCTAAAAACGTTGAGTGCTGACCAATCCGACTCCTTGACTCCCACCAGCTTGTCTTTTTTGTCGATCACTCACTTTTAACGTTATTTTACTTATTCCACAACTTTTAACGTTATTTTACTTATTCCGTGGGGCGGAGATGGGGCATTGCACCTGTTTTTGGCCTTAAGGCACGCATCAGTGGGTCGATCCGGGTGGAAGACATTGTCAGGTGGGGAGTTTGGCTGGGGAGGCACATCTGTTAATAGATAACACATGTGTCCTAAGATGAGATCAACGAGAACATAAATCTCATGTTGAACAAAAGGGTAAAAGCTCATTTGATTTTGATTTTCAGTACGAATACAAACAGTGAAAGCGTGGCCTATCAATCCTTTAGACTTTCAGAATTTGAAGCTAGAGGTGTCAGAAAAGTTACCACAGGGATAACTGGCTTGTGGTAGCCAAGTGTTCATAGCGACGTTGCTTTTTGATCCTTCAATGTCGGCTCTTCCTATCATTGTGAAGGAGAATTCACCAAGTGTTGGATTGTTCACCCACCAATAGGGAACGTGAGCTGGGTTTAGACCGTCGTGAGATAGGTTAGTTTTACCCTACTAATGAACTACACTGCAATAGTAATTCAACTTAGTACAAGAGGAACCGTTGATTCACACAATTGGTCATCGAGCTTGGTTGAAAAGATAGTGGCACGAAGCTACCGTATGTCGGATTATGACTGAATGCCTCTAAGTCAGAATCCATGCTAGAAGTGGCGCTTGTCACTCTTCGACTGTATCGTGACCCACAGTAGGGGTGCTTCGGCATCCCCAGGGGCTCGTGTCACTTGCGAACTCTGGCAGGGAGAAAAACCGGTTGGGGCAGCTTTGAAGTTCAATTCCAAATGGTCGGTGAGAAGAATCCTTTGCAGACGACTTAAATACGCGACAAGGTATTGTAAGTGACAGAGTGGCCTTGCTGCCACGATCCACTGAGATTCAGCCCTTGGTGCCCCGATTCAGTGTACCACAAACACACTTCAAAAATCAATTTCTAACACTTCGAACACTCCCTTGCTTAACACTTTTAACTTTAACTCACTTGACACTTTGACCATCCAAGTTAAAATTTCTTTTACTTAACTTTTTTGAAAAAACAGAAAAAAAATGGCCAAGTCGCGGGGAAGGTTGGGGTTTCCCGTGGGGAAGAAGAGAAAAAAAGGGCTAAGTCGAGGGGAAGGTTGGGGTTTCCCGTGGGGAAGAAGAGAAAAAAACGGCCAAGTCGAGGGGAAGGTTGGGGTTTCCCGTGGGGGAGAAAAGAAAAAAATGGCAAAGTGGCGGGGAAGGTTGGGGTTTCCCGCGGGGGAGAAGAGAAAAAAACTGGCTAAGTTGCGGGGAAGGTTGGGGTTTCCCGCGGGGGAGAAGAGAAAAAAACTGGCTAAGTTGCGGGGAAGGTTGGGGTTTCCCGCCGGGAAGAAGAGAAAAAAACGGGCATGACTTTGATGGGCTTTGGGTTGGTCGCTCACTTGGTGGGCATGAATTTGACGGGCTTTGGGTTCGATTCGTTCCTTCGGCACTCTTGATGGGGCCCTTCGTTTGCCGGGAAAGTGAGCTAAAAATGTTATGTGGTGACCAATCTAGCTCCTCAACTCCCACTGGCTTGCCCTTTTTCTTGTTGCTCACTTGGCGGGTGAGACTTTGACGGGATTTCGATTCGAGCCGTTCCTTGGGCGCTCCTGATGGGCCCTTCATTTTCCGGGCAAGTGGTGACTGATTCCTCTCCTTAACTCCCACTACCTTGTCTTTTTGTCGGTTGCTCACTTGGTGGGAATGACTTTGACGGGCTTTGTGTTCGAGTCATTCCTTCGGCGCTCATGATGGGGCCCTTCGTTTGCCGGGAAAGCGAGCTAAAAACATTTAGTGGTGACCAATCCAACTACTTAACTGCCGCTAGCTTGTCTTTTTGTTGGTCGCTCACTCGGTGGGCATGACTTTGACAGGCTTTGGGTTCGGCTCGCTCCTTCGGTGCTCTTGATGGGTCCCTTCGTTTGCTGGGCTAGCGAGCTAAAAACGTTTAGTCATGACCAATCCAACTCCTTAAATCCCTCTAGCTTGTCTTTTTGTCTATCACTCACTTGGCAGGCATGACTTTGATGGGCTTTCGGTTAAGGCCGTTCCTTGGGTGCTCCTCGTGTGTGTTCCCGTTGTGCATTCCTTGGGGCGCTCCCTGTGGGTGCTCCTGGTGGGCACTCTTGGTGGGCGCTCCTTGGGCGCTCCTTGTGGGAGCTCCTTGGGTGCACCTTTTGGGTGCTCTTTGTGGGTGCTCCTTGGGCGCTCCTAGTGGGCGCTCCTAGCGGGCGCTCCTTGCGGGCACTCCTTGGGCGCTCCTTGCGGGCGCTCCTTGGGAGCTCCTTATGGGCGCTCCTAGCGGGAACTCCTTGGGCGCTCCTTGGGTGCACCTTGCAGGCACTCCTAGCGGGCACTCCTTGTGGGCGCACCTTTTGGGTGCTCCTTGGGCGCACCTTTTGGGCGCTCCTTTTGCCTGCCAAGTGCGCTAAAAACGTTAAGCGGTGACCAATCCATCCCCTTAACTTTCACTATCTTGTCTTTTTACCTTTTACTCCCTTGGTGGGAAATAAATTAACGGTATTTGGGTGCTCCATGCAGGCACTCCTTGGGTGCTCCTTGTGGGCGCTCCTTGCGTGCGCTCCTTGGGAGCTCCTTGCGTGCG
>LPNX011034759.1:252164-277164 GCA_001517045.1 Pseudotsuga menziesii | reverse complement strand
CAAACTTCCATGGCCTAAATGGCCATAGTCCCTCTAAGAAGCTGGCCGCGAAGGGGAACCTCCGCGTAGCTAGTTAGCAGGCTGAGGTCTCATTCGTTATCGGAATTAACCAGACAAATTGCTCCACCAACTAAGAATGGCCATGCACCACCACCCATAGAATCAAGAAAGAGCTCTCAATCTGTCAATCCTTGCTATGTCTGGACCTGGTAAGTTTTCTCGTGTTGAGTCAAATTAAGCCATAGGCTCCACTCTTGGTGGTGCCCTTTCGTCAATTCCTTTAAGTTTCAGCCTTGTGACCATATTCCCCCCGGAACCCAAACACTCTGATTTATCAGAAGGTGCTGGTGGAGTCCTTAGAGCAACATCCACCAATCCCTGGTTGGAATCATTTATGGTTGAGACTAGGACGGTATGTGATCATCTTCGAGCCCCCAAGTTTCATTATTGATTAATGAAAACATCCTTGGAAAATGCTTTCGCAGTGGTTCGTCTTTCATAAATCCAAGAATTTCACCTCTGACAATGAAATACGAATGCCCCCGACAGTCCCTATTAATCATTACTCCGGTCCCGAAGGCCAACACAATAGAACCAGACTCCTATCACATTATTCCATGCTAATGTATTCAGAGCATAAGCTTTCTTTAAGCACTCTAATTTTTTCAAGGTAACAACGCCAGAGCCACAATCCGGCCAATTAAGGCTAGGAGCGCGCCACCGGCAAAAGGGACGGAAGGCCAGGTGCACACCGAATAGGTGGACTGACCTTTATGACCCAAGATCCAACTACGAGCTTTTTAACTGCAACAACTTAAATATATGCTATTGGAGCTGGAATTACTGTGGCTGCTGGCACCAGACTTAGATTGTACTCATTCCAATTACCAGACTCGATGAGCCCAGTATTGTTATTTATTGTCACTACCTCCCCATGTCAGGATTGGGTAATTTGCGCACCTGCTGCCTTCCTTGGATGTGGTAGCCGTTTCTCAGGCTCCCTCTTCGGAATCAAACCCTAATTCTCCATCACCCGTCACCACCATGGTAGGCCTCTATCCTTCCATCGAAAGTTGATAGGGCAGAAATTTGAATGAAGCATCGCCAGCACAAAGGCCGTGCGATCCGTCGAGTTATCATGATTCACCGGAGAAGCAGGCAAGCCCGCGCCGGCCTTTTATCTAATAAATGCATCCATTCCGCAAAGTCGAGACTTGGTGCATGTATTAGCTCTAGAATTACTACAGTTATCTGAGTAGTAAGGTACCATCAAAGAAACTATAACTGATTTAATGAGCCATCCGCAGTTTAACAGTCTGAATTAGTTCATGCTTAGACATGCATGGCTTAATCTTTGAGACAAGCATATGACTACTGGCAAGATCAACCAAGTAGCATACTAGCACTTCAAGGCACCCGAGGGCTCTATGCAGAGGCCGCTCGGAGCGCCCATCAACGAAACGATATTGATTTCCAAGATATGTATAGGATTCTTCCTTTTATTTCTTGCAAGGTTGTGAGTGCCGATGAGCGATCCGAGTGGAAATACCACCGAGGGGCGAGGCGAAATAAAAGGCCAACAGCAAGTGTGGAGGGAGGAGAAGGAACATGCAAAGCAGGGCCGGCAATTGGATTGGGGCAACCGAATGAAGAGAAGGAAACAAGAATAGCCCTCAACCTTCCAAACCGAGTGCGACGGCCACCTAGGCCCCACAAGCTAAATAGCTGCAAGTGTGGGGTTCTTGTGTTTAAAGCCGTGCAGTGAGCCTAATGTACCACATAAAGAGAAGGTGAAGGGCCCGAGTCGAAACTCATTTCCAAATGGTCCAACAAGAGAGAGGCCAACGGTCAGATTGGGGCAACCGAAAGAAGAGAGGGAACGCGCAGAGCCCTCAAGCTTCGAAACCGAGTACGGCGGCCGCCTAGGCCCCACAAGCTAAATAGCTACAAGTGTGGGGTTCTTATGTTTGAAGCTATGTAGTGAGCCTTATGTACCATGAAAAAATAAGGCGAAGACTCCACGACGAAACTTCTTTCCGAACAATCCAACGAGAGCAAAGCCAACAATCGGACTGGGAGAGCCGAAAGAAGAGAAGGAACAAGCAAAGCCCCTCAACCTTCCAAAACCCGGTATGGCGGCCACCTAGGCCCCACAATCTAAACAGCTATGTCTGTGGGGTTCCTATGTTTAAAGCCATGGGGCGACCTAATATACCGCAGAATAGGAAGGCGGAGATTCTAATTCGAAACTTTTTTCCGAACGGTCCGACGAGAGAAAAGCCGACAACCAGATTAGGGAAACAGAAAGAAGAGAAGGAACAAGCAAAGCCCCTCAACCTTCCAAAACCCGGTACGGTGGCCACCTTGGCCCCACAAGCTAAACAGCTATGTCTATGGGGTTCCTATGTTTAAATCCGTGGGGTGACCTAATATACGGCAGAAAAGGAAGGTGGAGATTCCAAGTCGAAACTCCTTTCCCGACGGTACAACAAGAGTGAAGTCGATAGTCAGAGTGGGGCAGCCGAAAGAAGAGAAGGAACAAGCAGCACCCTCAAGCCTTCGAAACCGAGTATGGTGGCCGCTTAGGCCCCACAAGCTAAATAGCTGCAAGTGTGGGGTTCTTATGTTTAAAGCTATGCGGCGAGCCTAATATACCGCGGAAAATGAAGGTGAAGATTCCAAGTCAAAACTCCTTTCTAAATGGTGCAACGAGAGCAAAGCTGACAACCAGATTGGGGCAAATGAAAGAAGAGAAGGAACAAGCAGACCACTCGACCTTCAAAACCGAGTACGATGGCCGCCTAGGCCCCACAAGCTAAACAGCTGCAAGTGTGGGGTTATTATGTTTAAAGCCATGCAGCGAGCCTGATATACCGCAAAAAAGGGAGGCGAAGGTTTCAGGTCAAAACCTCTTTTCGAACGAGCCACCAAGAGCAAAGCCGACAGTAAAATTGGGGCGATCGAGAGAAGAGAAGGAACAAGCAAATCCCTCAACCTTCAAAACCGAGTACGACGGCTTCCTAGGCCCCACAAGCTAAACAGCTGCAAGTGTGGGGTTCTTGTGTTTAAATTCATGCAACGAGCCTAATATACTGCAGAAAAAAGAAGGTGGAGATTCCACATCGAATCTTCTTTTTGCATGATCCAACGAGAGAAAACCCGTGGATGGAGTGAAGAGGTCTGAAACAAAGACGAACAAGGCATCCCTCCACCTTTCAAGCCAAGCATTGAGACAAAACCTATGAGTTTTCCCCGCCAGCTAAACAGCATGACAGTGAGACCTTATCGCCTGCAGCCATCTCAATGTGAGGACAAGCCATGGAGAGAGCGTTCCACCCTGCATCTCTATTCAGACCAATCCTCCTCGACCAAGTAGGATGGACTTTTCTATGGGAAGGTATACATCATCCCAACAACACTGCTACCGATACAAGGACAAAGCAAACTGATTCCAAAACTCTTTGGCCACATTATTAAATAGACTCCAAATCCAACGCAAGTGAAGATGGTAAGCAAAGTTAGAAGAGTGCCGTCATGTTGAGGCAAAACTTCAACTGCCCATCAAAAAAATTGAGCCTCGAAATGCTTTCAAAGGAAGCACACCATTGATGCGCCCCTGCCAAAAATCCCGTCGTTGCTCTTACAAATGGTCTCTGGTCGCACAACATGCCAACATGGAAAAAGTACAAGCACAATAAATAGGTCTCCACAGAGACCTAACAGTGAAAAGGAAATACCTCGTTCGAAGCCACCACAAACCCCAAAACTCCACGTTGAATGGAAACAGGCTTTTTTTTACCGGTGCCTCTGAAGATGAGCATTGCCAACTTTACCGCTCATGTGTTACCAAGTCGAACGATAGCCCGTTCAAAGTCGACCGCCCTATGAATGACCTGAGGCCAATTTTCAAGTAGACCCGACAAGCAACGAATCCATCGCGGCACCCTTCGCACGAAATGACACTTCCACCACTGGAGAAGTGCACGATAGGCAACAACGTAGTAATTTAACCAACTGCTTTGAACCGGCGACCGAAAGGGGCAATATATCCAAGAGAAGACTGAAGATGGAAGCCCTCGTGTGAATCCACCGCAAACCCCAAAACTCCACACTGAATGGAACTTACGGGCTTTGTTTTCCCGGTGCCTCCGAAGATGAGAATTGCCAGCATTACCGCTCATGTGTTACCAAGTCGAACGATATCCCGTTGCGAGTCGACCACCCTAAGAATGACCTGAGGCCAATTTTCAAGCAAACCTGACAAGCAATGCATCCATCGCACCACCCTTTGCACGAAATGACACTTCCACCACGAGAGAAGTACACGATAGGCAACAATGTAGTAATTTAACCAGCAGCTTCAAAACAGCGACCGAAAGGGGCGATAGATCCAAGAGAAGACCGAAGATGGAAGCCCTCGTACGAAGCCACCACAAACCCCAAAACTCCACGTTGAATGGAACCTACAGGATTTGTTTTCCCGGTGCCTCCGAATATGAGCATTGCCAACATTACCACTCATGTGTTACCAAGTCGAACAATAGCCTGTTGGGAGTCGACCGCCCTACGAATGACCCGAGGCCAATTTTCAAGTAGACCCGACAAGCAACGCATCCATCGCACCACCCTTCACATGAAAAGACACTTCCACCGTGAGAGAAGTGCACGATAGGAAACAAAGTAGTAATTTAACCGACAGCTTTGAACTGGCGACCGAAAGTGGCAACACGTTTGAGAGAAGACCGAAGATGCAAGCCCTCGTGTGAAGCCACCGCAAACCCCAAAACTCCACATTGAATGGAACTTACGGGCTTTGTTTTCTCGGTGCCTTCGAAGATGAGCATTGCCAACATTACCGCTCATGTGTTACCAAGCCGCATGATAGCCCGTTGAGAGTTGACTGCCCTACGAATGACCCGAGGCCAATTTTCAAGCAGACACGACAAGCAACGCATCCATCGCACCACCCTTCACACGAAACTACACTTCCACTGTGAGAAAAGTGCACAATAGGCAACAATGTAGTAATTTAACCAACAACTTCGAAGTGGCGACCGAAAGGGGCAACACGTCCTAGAGAAGACCGAAGATGCAAGCCCTCGTGCGAAGCCACCGCAAACCCCAAAACTCCACGTTGAATGGAACTTACGGGATTTGTTTTCTTGGTGCCTCCGAATATGAGAATTTCCAACATTAGCGCTCATGTGTTACCGAGCCACACGATAGCCCGTTGAGAGTCGACCACGCTACAAATGACCCGAGGCCAATTTTCAAGTAGACCCGACAAGCAACACATCCATCGCACCACCCTTCACACGAAATTACTTTTCCAACCCGAAGCCCACCAAGGGAGTAATAGGGAAAAACACAAGGCAGTGGAAGTTAAGGAGTCGGATTGGTCACTAGTTAATGTTTTTAGCACACTTGCATAGCAAACGAAGGGCCCAGGGAGCGCCCACAATGATCGCATAAAGAACGGCTCGACCGCAAGTCCCATCAAACTCATGCCCACCAAGAGAGTAATAGGGAAAAAGAAAAGGTAGTGGAAGTTAAGGAGTCCGATTGGTCACCAATTAATGTTTTTAGCACACTTGCGCAGCAAACAAAGGGCCCAGGGAGCGCCCACAACGATCGCACAAAGAATGGCTCGACCGCAAGTCTCGTCAAACTCATGCCCACCAAGGGAGTAATAGGGAAAAAGAAAAGGAAGTGGTAGTTAAGGAGTCAGATTGGTCACCACTTAATGCTTTTAGCACACTTGCACAGCAAACGAAGGGACCAGGGAGCGCCCACAATGATCGCACAAAGAACGGCTTGACCGCAAGTCCCGTCAAACTCATGCCCACCAAGGGAGTAATAGGGAAAAAGACAAGGAAGTGGAAGTTAAGGAGTCGGATTGGTCACCACTTAATGTTTTTAGCACACTTGCATAGCAAACGAAGGGCCTAGGGAGCACCCACAATGATCGCACAAAGAACGGCTCGACCGCAAGTCCCATCAAACTCATGCCCACCAAGGGAGTAATAGGGAAAAAGACAAGGTAATGGAAGTTAAGGGGCCGGATTGGTCACCACTTAACCTTTTTAGCACACTCGCGCGGCAAAAAAAGGGCCCAAGGATCTCCCCAAGGAGCGCACACAAGGAGTTCCCCAATGAGCGCACACAAGGAGCGCCCAAGAAGCGTGCCCAAGGAGCGCCCAAGGAGCGCCCACAAGGAGCGCACAAGGAGCGCCCACAAGGAGCACACGCAAGGAGTACCCACAAAGAGCGCCCACAAGGAGCACCCAAGGAGCACCCCAAGGAGCGCCCAAGGAGCACCCACAAGGAGCGCCCAAGGAGCACACACAAGGGTTGCCCAAGGAGCGCACGCAAGGACCACACGCAAGGAGCGCCCAAGGAGCGCACGCAAGGAGCACCCATAAGGAGCACCCAAGGAGTGCACGCAAGGAGCGCCCACAAGGAGCTCCCACAAGGAGCACCCAAGTAGCGCGGCCAAGGAGTGCCCCAAGGAGCGCACACAAGGAGCACCCAAGGAGCGTCCACAAGGAGCGCCTAAGGAGCGCACGCAAGGAGCGCCCACAAGGAGCGCCCAAGGAGCGCACGCAAGTAGCGCCCAAGGTGCGCAAACAAGGAGCGCACACAAGGAGCACCCAAGGAGCGCACGCAAGGAGCGCCCAAGGAGCTCATGCAAGGAGCGCCCACAAGGAGCGCCCAAGGAGCGCACGCAAGGAGTGCCCAAGGAGCGCACACAAGGAGTGCACACAAGGAGCGCCCAAGGAGCGCACGCAAGGAGCGCCCAAGGAGCGCACGCAAGGAGCACCCACAAGGAGCACCCAAGGAGTGCACACAAGGAGTACCCAAGGAGCGCACATAAGGAGCGCACACAAGGAGCGCCCAAGGAGCGCATGCATGGAGCACCCAAGGAGCGCACCCAAGGAGCGCCCACAAGGAGCGCCCAAGGAGCGCCCGCATGGAGCACCCAAATCCCGTCAATTTATTTCCCACCAAGGGAGTAAAAGGTAAAAATACAAGGTAGTGAAATTTAAGGGGACGGATTGGTCACCGCTTAACGTTTTTAGCACACTTAGCGGGCAAAAGGAGCGCCCAAAAGGTGCGCCCAAGGAGCGCCCAAAAGGTGCGCCCACAAGGAGCACCCGAGGAGCGCCTGCTAGGAGCACTCGCAAGGTGCGCCCAAGGAGCGCTCGCTAGGAGCGCCCACAAGGAGCGCCCAAGGAGCGCCTGCAAGGAGCACCTAAGGAGCGCCCGCAAGGAGCACCCGCTAGGAGCGCCCACTAGGAGCGCCCACAAAGAGCGCCCAAAAGGTGCGCCCAAGGAGCGCCCACAAGGAGCGCCCAAGGAGCGCCCACCAAGAGCGCCCACTAGGAGCACCCACAGGAAGCGCCCCAAGGAACGCACAACGGGAATGTGCACGAGGAGCACCCAAGGAATGGCCCGAACCGAAAGCCCGTCAAAGTCATGCCCGCCAAGTGAGTGATAGACAAAAAGACAAGCTAGCGGAATTTAAGGAGTCGAATTGGTCATGACTAAACGTTTTTAGCTCGCTTGCCCGACAAATGAAGGGCCCCATCAAGAGCACCGAAGGAGTGAGACAAACCCAAATCCCATCAAAGTCATGCCCACCGAGTGAGCGACCAAAAAAAAGACAAGCTAGCAGCAGTTAAGGAGTCGGGTTGGTCACCACTAAATGTTTTTAGCTTGCTTTCCCGGCAAATGAAGGGCCCCATCAAGAGCACTGAAGGAATGACTCGAATGCAAAGCCCGTCAAAGTCATTCCCACCAAGTGAGCAACCGACAAAAAGATAAGGTAGTGGGATTTAAGGAGAGGAATTGGTCACCACTTCACCTTTTTCGCTCACTTGCCCAGAAAACGAAGCGCCCATCAGGAGCGCCCAAGGAATGGATCGAACCGAAAGCCTGTCAAAGTCTCACCCGCCAAGTGAGCGATAAGAAAAAGGGAAAGCCAGTGGGAGTTGGGGAGCCGGATTGGTCACCACATAACATTTTTAGCTCGCTTTCTCGGTAAAAAAAGGGCCCCATCAAGAGCGTCGAAGGAACGACTCGAACCCAAATCCCGTCAAAGTCATGCCCACTAAGTGAGCGACCAACGAAAAGACAAGGTAGTGGGAGTTAAGGAGAGGACTTGGTCGGCACTTAACGTTTGTGGCTCACTTGCCCGAAAAATGAAGGGCCCATCGGGAACGCCCAAGGGACAGTTCGAACCGAAAGCCCATGAAAGTCATGGCCGCCAAGTGAGTGATAGGAAAAAAGGCAAGCTAGTGGGAGTTAATGAGTCAGATTGGTCACCACCTAACGTTTTTAGCTCACTTTCCCGTCAAACGAAGGGCCCCATCAAGAGCATCGAAGGAACGGCTCGAACCCAAATCCTGTCAAAGTCATGCCCACCAAGCGAGCGACTGACAAAAAGACAAGGCATTGGGAGTTAAGGAGAGGAATTGGTCACCACCTAACATTTTTGGCTCGCTTGCCCAGCAAACGAAGGGCCCCATCAGGAGCATCGAAGCAACAACTCGAACCCAAATCCCGTCAAAGTCAAGCCCACCAAGCGAGCGACCAACAAAAACACAAGGTAGTGGGAGTTAAGGAGAGGAATTGGTCACCGCTTAAGGTTTTTGGCTCGCTTTCCCGGAAAACGAAGGGCGCATCAGGAGCACACACAAGGGGCGGCTCGAACTGAAAGCCCACCAAAAGACAAGATAGTGGGAATTAAGGAGCCAGATTGGTCACCACTCAACGTTTGTTAGCTCACTTTCCTGGCAAACGAAGGGCCCCATCAAGAGTGCTGAAGGAACGGCTCGAACCCAAATCCCGCCAAAGCCATGCCCACCAAGTGAGCGACCAACAAAAAGGCAAGGTAGTGGGAGTTAAGGAGTCAGACTGGTCACCACTCAACGTTTTTAGCTTGCTTTCCCAGCAAGCGAAGGGCCCCATCAAGAGCACCAAAGGAATGCCTCGAACCCAAAGCCCGTCAAAGTCGTGCCCACCAAGTGAGTGACCGACAAAAAGACAAGGAAGCGGTAGTTAAGGAGAGGAATCGGTCACCACTTAATGTTTTTCGCTCACTTTCCCGGAAAACGAAGGGCCCATACGGAGCGCCCAAGGAATGGCTCGAACTGAAAGCCCGTCGAAGTGATGCCCACCAAGTGAGTGGTAGGCAAAAAGACAAGCTGATGGGAGTTGAGGAGCCGGATTGGTCACCACATAACGTTTTTAGCTTGCTCACCTGGAAAACAGAGGGCCCCATCATGAGCGTCGAAGGAACGACTCGAGCCCAACGCCCGTCAAAGTCATGCCCACCAAGTGAGCGACCAACAAAAAACAAGGTAGTGGGAGTTAAGGAGAGGAATTGGTCGCCACTTAACATTTGTGGCTCACTTGCCTGAAAAATGAAGGGCCCATCAGGAGCGCCCATGGAACAGCTCGAACCGAAATCCCGTCAAATTCATGCCTGCCAAGTGAGCGATAGGCAAAAAGACAAGCCAGTGGGAGTTAAGGAGTCAGATTGGTCACCACTTAACATTTTTAGCTCGCTTGCCCGACAAATGAAGGGCCCCATCAAGAGCACCGGAGGAATGGCTCGAACCCAAAGCCCATCAAAGTCATGCCCACCAAGTGAGTGACCAACAAAAAGGTAAGGAAGTGGGAGTTAAAGAGTCGGACTGGTCACCACTTAACGTTTTCAGCTCGCCTGCCTGAAAAACGAAGGGCCCATTAGGAGCGCCCAAGGAACGGCTCGAACTGAGAGCCTGTCAAATCCATGCCCTCCAAGTGAGTGATCGATAAAAAGGCAAGGTAGTGGGAGTTAAGGAGTTGGAATGGTCACCACTTAACGTTTTCAGCTCGCCTGCCTGAAAAAATGAAGGGCCCATCAGGAGCGCCCAAGGAATGGCTGAAACCGAAAGCCCGTCAAAGCCATGCCCGCCAAGTGAGTGATAGGAAAAAGGACAAGCCGAAGGGATTTAAGGTGTTAGATTGGTCACCTCTTAATGCTTTTAGCTCACTTTCCCGGCAAACAAATGGCCCCATCAAGAGCGTCGAAGGAACCACTCGAACCCAAATCCCATCAAATTCATGCCCACCAAGCGAGCAACCGACAAAAAGACGAGGTAGTGGGAGCGAAGGAGAGGAATTGGTCACCGCTTAACGTTCTTAGCCCACTTGCCCAAAAAATGAAGGGCCCATCAGGAGCACACACAAGGGGCAACTTGAACTGAAAGCCCATCAAAGTCATGCCCACCAAGTGAGGGATAGGCCAAAAGACAAGCTAGCACGAGTTAAGGAGTCGGAGTCGGATTGGGCACCACTCCAAGTTTTTTAGCTCGCTTGCCCAGCAAATGAAGGGCCCCATCAAGAGCACCGAAGGAGGGGCTCAAACTAGAATCCTATCAAAGCCATGCCCATCGAGTGAGCGATAGGAAAAAAGACAAGCTAGCAGGAGTTAAGGAGTCAGGTTGGTCACCACTGAACGTTTTTAGCTCGCTTTCCCGGTAAACGAAGGGCCCCATCAACAGCGCCGAAGGAATAGCTCGAACCCAAATCCCGTCAAAGTCATGCCCACCAAGTGAGAGACAAACAAAAATACAATGCAGTGGGAGTTAAGGAGAGGAATCAGTCACCACTTAATGTTTTTCGCTCACTTGCCCAAAAAATGAAGGGCCCATCAGGAGCTCCCAAGGAACGGCTCAAACCGAAAGCCCGTCAAAGTCTCACCCGCCAAGTGAGCGATAGGAAAAAAGACAAGCCAGTGGGAGTTGAGGAGCCGGATTGGTCACCACATAACGTCTTTAGCTAGCTTTCCCAGCAAACGAAGGGCCCCATCAAGAGCGTCGAAGGAGCGTTGAGGAGAGGGACTGGTCACTACTTAACGTTTTTAGCTCGCTTTCCCGGAAAATGAAGGGCCAATCAGGAGCGCCCAAGGAACGGCTTGGACACGAAGCCTGTCAAAGTCATGCCCAACAAGTGAGTGACCAGAAAAGAGAAAAGGCGGTGGGAGCTAACGAGAGAGATTGGTGGCCACTTAACATTTTTTTAGCTCACTTTCCCAAAAAATGAAGGGCCCCTCAAGAGAACCCACAAGGGGTGTAGAAGGAGCAAGTCGACTAAGTCGACTTGAACGTAGAAGGAGCAAGTCGACATAAGTCGACTTGAACGAAGACCGACTTATGTCGACTTGCTCCTTCTACAAGGGGCACCCACAATTAGGAGCACCCAAGGAGAACCCACCGGGAGGACCCACAAGGGGCACGGAAGGTTCTCCAACAAGGAGCGCACACGAGGGGCTCCCAAGGAACGGCTCGAACGCAAATCCCATCAAAGTCATTCCCACCAGGAAAGTGACTAGCCAAAAGACAAGGCAGTGGGAGTCAAGGAGACATATTTGTCACCACTCAACGTTTTTAGCTCGCTTTCCCAGCAAACGAATGGCCCAAGGATCGCCCATGGGGAACCCACATGGAGCGCCCACAAGGAGTGCCCAAGGAGCACCCACAAGGAGCACCCGAGGGGCGGACGAGGTGAGACGACAAGGACTGCCAAAGGAACACCCGAGGCATGGACGAGGTGCGCCGACAAGGACTACCCAAGGAATGCCCACAAGGAACGGCTCGAGACCAAATCCTTTCAAAGTGATGCCCACCAACTTAGTGGCTGGAAAAAAGACAAGGCAGCGGGAGTTAAGGAGAGGGATTGGTCACCATTGAACATTTTTAGCTCACTTTCCCGGCAAACGAAGGTCCCACAAGGAGCACCCAAGGAACGACTCAAACAAAAATCCTGCAAAAGCCATGACCACCGATTGAGTTACCAGCAAAACGACAAGGTAGTGGGAGTTAAGGAGGGGGGTTCATCACTGCTTAACATTTTTAGCTCACTCGACCAGAAAACAAAGGGGGCCATCAGGAGCTCCCAAGGAATGCCTCGAACCCAAAGCTCGTCAAAGTCATGCCCACCAAGTGGGTTACCGGCAAAAATACAAGGCAGTGGGAGTTAAGGAGAGGGATTGGTCACCACTTAACGTTTCTAGCTCACTTTCCCAGAAAACAAAGGGCCCATCAAGAGTGCCCAAGGAACGACTCGAACCCAAGTCCCGTCAAAGTGATTCCCACCAAGCGAGTGGCCAGCAAAAGTACAAGGTAGTGGGAGTTAAGGAGAGGGATTGGTCACCACTTAACGTTTTTGTCTCACTTGCCCGGAAAACGAAGGGCCCATCAGGACCACCCAAGGAACGACTTGAACCCAAAGCCCGTCAAAGTCATGCCCGTTAAGTAGGTGACCGAAAAAACATAAGGTAGTGAGAGTTAAGGAGAGGGATTGGTCGCCACTTGATGCTTTTAGCTCACTTTCCTGGGAAACGAAGGGACCGTCAGGAGCGCACACAAGGAGCACCCACAGGGAGCGACCAAGTAGCGCCCAACGAACGACTCGAACCCAAAGCCCATAAAATCCATGCCCACCAAGTGGGTGACCAACAAAAGGGCAAGGCAGCGGGAGTGGTCCCCACTCAACATTCTTATCTCACTTGTCCATCGAACAAATGGCCCGAGGAGCACCAATAAGGAGCACCCACAAGGAGCGCCCAAGGTGTGGCGACAAGGAGTGGCCAAGGAACGCCCAAGGAAGAGATTGAACCCAAAGCCCGCCAAAGTCATGCCCAACCTTCTCCGTGACTTTGCCATTTTTTTTTCTTCTTCCCCGCGACTTAGCCGTTTCTTTTTCTTCTTCCCCGCGGGAAACCCCGACCTTCCCCACGACTTGGCCGTTTTTCTTCTCTTCTTCCCCGCGGGAAACCCCAACCTTCCCCACGAATTTTTCGCTCTTGTTTTCTTCTTCCCTGCGACTTAGCCTTTTTTTTTCTCTTCTCCCCCGTAGGAAGCCAAAACCTTCCCCGTGACTTTGCCATTTTTTTCTCTTCTTCCTGCAGGAAGCCCCAACCTTCCTCGTGACTTAGCCGCCTTTTTTCTCTTCTTCCCCGTGGGAAGCCCCAACCTTCCCCGTGACATAGCCGATTTTTTTCTCTTCTTCCCCGCCAGAAACCCCAACCTTCCCCCCGACTTTGTCATTTTTTTCTCGTCTTCCCCGCGGGAAACCCCAACCTTCACCGCAACTTTGCCATTTTTTTTTCGTCTTCCCCGTGGGAAACCCCAACCTTCCCCACGGGAAACCCCAACCTTCCCCACAAATTTGCCATTTTTCTCTCGTCTTCCCCACAAGAAACTCCAACCTTCCCTGTGGCTTTCCCATTTTTTTCTCTACTTCCCCGCGGCAAACCCCAACCCCTTCCCCACGACTGGCGCGCTTTTTTTCTCTTCTGCCCCACGGGAAAGCGCAACCTTCCCTGCAACTTTGCCCTTTTTTTCTCTTCTTCCCGACGGGAAGCCCCAACCTTCCCCGCGACTTAGCCGCTTTTTTTCTCTTCTTTCCCACCGGAAACCCCAACCTTCCCCGTGACTTTGCCGCCTTCTTTCTCTTCTTCCCCGTGGGAAACCCCAGCCTTCCCCATGACTTAGCCATTTCTTTTTCTTCTTCCCCGCGGGAAACCCCGACCTTCCCCGCGACTTGGCCGTTTTTCTTCTCTTCTTCCCCGCGGGAAACCCAAACCTTCCCTGCGACTTTGCCGTTCTTGTTTTCTTCTTCCCCGCGACTTAGCCTTTTTTTTTCTCTTCTCCCCCGCGGGAAGCCCCAACCTTCCCCGTGACTTTGCAATTTTTTTCTCTTCTTCCCTGTAGGAAGCCACAACCTTCCCCGCGACTTAGCCTCTTTTTTTTCTCTTCTTCCCCATGCGAAGCCACCGCAAACCCCAAAAATCCACATTGAATGGAACTTACGGGCTTTGTTTTCCCTGTGCCTCCGAAGATGAGCATTTCCAACATTACCGCTCATGTGTTACCAAGTCGAACGATAGCCCGTTGCAAGTCGACTGCCCTAAGAATGACCCGAGGGCAATTTTCAAGCAGACTCGACAAGCAATGCATCCATCGCACCACCCTTTGCACGAAATGACACTTCCACCACGAGAGAAGTGCATGATAGGCAACAACGTAGTAATTTAACCAGCAGCTTCGAACCGGCGACCGAAAGGGGCGATAGATCCGAGAGAAGACCGAAGATGGAAGCCCTCGTGCAAAGCCACCGCAAACCCCAAAACTCCACATTGAATAGAACCTACAGGATTTGTTTTCCTGGTGCCTCCGAAGATGAGCATTGCCAACATTACCGCTCATGTGTTACCAAGTCGAACGATAGCCCGTTGGGAATCGACCACCCTACGAATGACCCGAGGCCAATTTTCAAGCAGACCCGACAAGCAACGCATCCATGGCACCACCCTTCACACAAAAAGACACTTCCACCATGAGAGAAGTGCACGATAGGCAACAACGTAGTAATTTAACCGACAACTTCGAACCGGCGACTGAAAGGGGCAACACATCTGAAAGAAGACCAAAGATGCAAGCCCTCGTGTGAAGCCACCGCAAACCCAAAAACTCCATGTTGAATGGAACTTACGGGATTTGTTTTCCTGGTGCCTCCGAAGATGAGCATTACCAACATTACCGCTCATGTGTTATCGAGCCGCACGATAGCCCGTTGAGAGTCGACCACCCTACAAATGACCCGAGGCCAATTTTCAAGCAAACCCGACAAGCAACGCATCCATCACACCACCCTTCACACAAAATTACTTTTCCAACCCGACGCCCACCAAGGGAGTAATAGGGAAAAATACAAGGAAGTGGAAGTTAAGGAGTCATATTGGTCACCACTTAATGTTTTTAGCACACTTGCGTAGCAAATGAAGGGCCTAGGGAGCGCCCACAACGATCGCACAAAGAACGGCTCGACCGCAAGTCTCGTCAAACTCATGCCCACCAAGGGAGTAATAGGGAAAAATACAAGGCAGTGGAATTTAAGGAGTCGGATTGGTCACCACTTAATGTTTTTAGCACACTTGCGCAGCAAACGAAGGGCCCAGGGAGCACCCACAACGATCGCACAAAGAATGGATCAACCACAAGTCTCATCAAACTCATGCCCACCAAGGGAGTAATAGGGAAAAAGACAAGGCAGTGGAAGTTAAGGAGTCAGATTGGTCACCACTTAATGTTTTTAGCACACTTGCGCAGCAAACGAAAGGCCCAGGGAGTGCCCACAACGATCGCACAAAGAACGGCTCAACCGCAAGTCCCGTCAAACTCATGCCCACCAAGGGAGTAATAGGGAAAAAGACAAGGCAGTGGAAGTTAAGGAGTAGGATTGGTCACCACTTAGTGTTTTTAGCACACTTGCACAGCAAACAAAGGGCCCAGGGAGCGCCCACAATGATCGCACAAAGAACGGCTCGACCGCAAGTCCCGTCAAACTCATGCCCACCAAGGGAGTAATAGGAAAAAATACAAGGTAATGGAAGTTAAGGGGCCGGATTGGTCACCACCTAACCTTTTTAGCACACTCGCGTGGAAAATAAAGGGCCCAAGGAGCTCCCCAAGGAGCGCACACAAGGAGTGCCCTAATGAGCGCACACAAGGAGCGCCCAAGCAGCGCGCCCAAGGAGCGCCCAAGGAGCACCCAAGCAGTGCCCAAGGAGCACCCAAGGAGTGCCCATGGAGCGCCCAAGGAGCACCCAAGCAGCGCGCCCAAGGAGCGCCCACAAGGAGCGTACAAGGAGCACCCACAAGGAGCGCATGCAAGGAGCGCACACAAGGAGCACCCACAAGGAGCGCCCATAAGGAGCGCCCAAGGAGCACCCAAGTAGTGCGCCTAAGGAGCGCCCCAAGGAGCGCCCAAGGAGCGCCCACAAGGAGCACCCAAGGAGCACACGCAAGGAGCACCCAAGGAGTGCACACAAGGAGCACACGCAAGGAGCGCCCAAGGAGCGCACACAAGGAGCGCCCAAGGAGCGCCCACAAGGAGCGCCAAAGGAGTGCCAACAAGGAGTGCCCAAGTAGCGTGCCTAAGGAGCGCCCCAAGGAGCGCACACAAGGAGCACCCAAGGAGCACTCACAAGGAGCACCCAAGCAGCGCACGCAAGGAGCACCCACAAGGAGCGCCCAAGGACCACACGCAAGGAGCGCCCACAAGGAGCGCACCCAAGGAGCACCCAAGGAGCGCATGCAAGGAGTGCCCAAGGAGCGCACGCAAGGAGGGCCCACAAGGAGCTCCCAAGGAGTGCACGCAAGGAGCGCCCAAGGAGCGCACACGAGGAGCGCACAAGGAGCGCACGCAAGGTGCGCCCAAGGAGCGCACGCAAGGAGCGCCCACAAGGAGTGCCCAAGGAGCGCCCACATGGAGCACCCAAATCCTGTCAATTTCTTTCCCACCAAGGGAGTAAAAGGTAAAAAGACAAGGTAGTGAAAGTTAAGGGGACAGATTGGTCACCGCTTAGCGTTTTTAGTGCACTTGGCGGGAAAAAGGAGTGCCTAAAAGGTGCGCCCAAGGAGCGCCCAAAAGGTGCGCCCACAAGGAGCGCCCGAGGAGTGCCCGCTAGGAGCGCCCGCAAGGTGCACCCAAGGAGCGCCCAAGGAGCGCCCACAAGGAGCGCCCAAGGAGTTCCCGAAAGGAGCACCCAAGGAGCGCCCACAAGGAGCACCCTCTAGGAGCGCCCACTAGGAGCGCCCAAGGAGTACCCACAAAGAGCGCCCAAAAGGTGCGCCCAAGGAGTGCCCACAAGGAGCGCCCAAGGAGTGCCCACCAAGAGCGCCCACCAGGAGCACCCACAGGGAGCGCCCCAAGGAACGCACAATGGGAACGCGCACGAGGAGCACCCAAGGAACGGCCCGAACCAAAAGCCCGTCAAAGTCATGCCCGCCAAGTGAGTGATAGACAAAAAGACAAGCTAGCGGGATTTAAGGAGTCGAATTGGTCATGACTAAATGTTTTTAGCTCGCTTTCCCGACAAACAAAGGGCCCCATCAAGAGCGCCGAAGGAGCGAGCCGAACCCAAAGCCCATCAAAGTCATGCCCACCGAGTGAGGGACCAACAAAAAGACAAGCTAGCAGCAGTTAAGGAGTCAGGTTGGTCACCACTAAACAGTTTTAGCTCACTTTCCCGGCAAACGAAGGGCCCCATCAAGAGCACCGAAGGAATGACTCAAATGCAAAGCCCGTCAAAGTCATGCCCACCAAGTGAGCAACTGAAAAAAAGATAAGGTAGTGGGAGTTAAGGAGAGGAATCGGTCACCACTTAACCTTTTTTGCTCACTTGCTCGAAAAACGAAGGGCCCATCAGGAGCACCCAAGGAACGGCTCGAACGGAAAGCCCGTCAAAGTCTCACCCGCCAAGTGAGCGATAAGAAAAAGGGAAAGCTAGTGGGAGTTGAGGAGCTGGATTGGTCA
Organism: Pseudotsuga menziesii; assembly: GCA_001517045.1. Lineage (NCBI taxonomy): Eukaryota > Viridiplantae > Streptophyta > Pinopsida > Pinales > Pinaceae > Pseudotsuga > Pseudotsuga menziesii. Next base: position 259,794 of record LPNX011034759.1, on the reverse strand, counting down.
CCACATAACATTTTTATCTCGCTTTCCCGGCAAACGAAGGGCCCCATCAAGAGCACCGAAGGAACGAATCAAACCCAAATCCTGTCAAAGTCATGCCCACCAAGTGAGCGACCAACGAAAAGACAAGGTAGTGGGAGTTAAGGAGAGGACTTAACGTTTGTGGCTCACTTGCCAGAAAATCGAAGGGCCCATTAGGAACACCCAAGGGATGGCTCGAACCGAAAGCCCGTGAAATTCATGCCCGATAGTGGGAGTTAAGAAGCCGGATTGGTCACAACTCAACGTTTGTTAGCTCGCTTTCCCGGCAAACGAAGGGCCCCATCAAGAGTGGCGAAGGAACGGCTTGAACCCAAAGCCCGCCAAATCCATGCCCACCAAGTGAGTGACCGACAAAAAGGCAAGGTAGTGGGAGTTAAGGAGTCTGACTAGTCACCACTCAACATTTTTAGCTCGCTTTCTCGGCAAGCAAAGGGCCCCATCAAGAGCGCCGAAGGAATGCCTCAAACCCAAAGCCCGTCAAAGTTGTGCCCACCAAGTGAGCGACCGACAAAAAGACAAGGTAGTGGCAGTTAAGGAGAGGAATTGGTCACCACTTACCATTTTTCGCTCACTTTCCTGGAAAATGAAGGGCCCATACGGAGCTCCCAAGCAATGGCTCGAACCGAAAGCTCGTCGAAGTGATGCCCGCCAAGTGAGTGGTAGGAAAAAAGATAAGCTGATGGGAGTTGAGGAGCCGGATTGGTCACCACATAATGTTTTTAGCTCACTTTCCCAGCAAACGGAGGGCCCCATCAAGAGCATCGAAGGAACGACTCGAGCCCAAAGCCCGTCAAAGTCATTCCCACCAAGTGAGCGACCAACAAAAAACAAGGTAGTGGGAGTTAAGGAGAGGAATTGGGCGCCACTTAATGTTTGTGGCTCACTTTCCCGAAAAATGAAGGGCCCATTAGGAGCGCCCATGGAATGGCTCGAACCGAAATCCCGTCAAAGTCATGCCCGCCAAGTGAGCGATAGGAAAAAAGACAAGCCAGTGGGAGTTAAGGAGTCGGATTGGTCACCACTTAACATTTTTAGCTCACTTACCCGGCAAACAAAGGGCCCCATCAAGAGCGCAGGAGGAATGGATCGAACCCAAAGCTCGTCAAAGTCATGCCCACCAAGTGAGCGATCGACAAAAAGGCAAGGCAGTGGGAGTTAAGGAGTCAGACTGGTCACCACTTAACGTTTTCAGCTCGCGTGCCCGAAAAAACGAAGGGCCCATCAGGAGTGCCCAAGGAACGGCTCGAACTGAAATCCCGTAAAAGCCATGCCCGCCAAGTGAGTGACCGACAAAAAGGCAAGGTAGTGGGAGTTAAGGAGTCGGACTGGTCACCACTTAATGTTTTCATCTCGCCTGCCCGAAAAAATGAAGGGCCCATTAGGAGCACCCAAGGAATGGATGGAACCGAAAGCCCGTCAAAGCCATGCCTTCCAAGTGAGTGATAGGCAAAAGGACAAGCCGGTGGGAGTTAAGGAGTCGGGTTGGTCACCACTGAATGTTTTTAGCTCGCTTTCCTGGCAAACGAAGGGCCCCATTAATAGCGCGAAAGGAACAACTTGAACCCAAATCCCATCAAAGTCATGCCCACCAAGTGAGAGACTGACAAAAAGACAAGGCAGTGGGAGTTAAGGAGAGGAATCGGTCACCACTTGACCTTTTTCGCTCACTTGCCCGGAAAATGAAGGGCCCATCAGGAGTGCCCAAGGAATGGCTCGAACTGAAAGCTCGTCAAAGTCTCGCCCGCCAAGTGAGCGATAGGAAAAAAGACAAGCCAGTGGGAGTTGAGGAGCCGGATTGGTCACCACATAACGTTTTTAGCTAGCTTTCCTGGCAAACGAAGGGCCCCATCAAGAGCATCAAAGGAATGGATTGAACCCAAAGCCCGTCAGAGTCATGCCCACCAAGTGAGTGACCAAAAAAAAGACAAGGCAGTGGGATTTAAGGAGAGGAATTGGTCGTCACGTAATATTTGTGGCTCACTTTCCCGAAAAACGAAGGGCCCGTCAGGAGCGCCCAAGGGACGGTTCGAACCGAAAGCCTGTGAAATTCATGCCCGCCAAGTGAGTGATAGGCAAAAAGACAAGCCAGCGGGAGTTAAGGAGTCGGATTGGTCACCCCTTGACATTTTTAGCTCGCCTACCTGGAAAACGAAGGGCCCCATCAAGAGCACCGAAGGAACGGCTCGAACCCAAAGCCCATCAAATTCATTCCCACCAAGTGAGCGACCAACCAAAAGACAAGGCAGTGGGAGTTAAGGAGAGGAATCGGTCACCACTTAACGCTTTTAGCTCGCTTGCCCGAAAAAATGAAGGGCCCATCAGGAGCACCCGAGGAACGGATCGAACCGAAAGCCCGTCAAAGTCATGCCCGCCAAGTGAATGATGGGAAAAAGGACAAGCTAGTGGGAGTTAAGGGGTCGCATTGGTCACCGCTTAACATTTTTAGCTCGCTTGCACAGCAAACGAAGGGCCCCATCAAGAGTGCCGAAGGAGCGACTTGAGCCCAAATCCCGTCAAAGTCATACCCACCATGCGAGCGATCGACAAAAAGACAAGGTAGTGGGAGTTAAGGAGAGGAATTGGTCGCCACTTAACGTCCTTAGCTCCCTTGCCCAAAAAATGAAGGGCCCATCAGGAGCACACACAAGGGGAGGCTTGAACCAAAAGCTCGTCAAAGACATGCCCGCCAAGTGAGTGATAGGCAAAAAGACAAGCTGGCAGGAGTCAAGGAGTTGGATTGGCCAGCGCTCAATGTTTTTAGCTTGCTTGCCCAGAAAACGAAGGGCCCCATCAAGAGCGCCGGAGGAACGGCTTGAACCGAAAGCCCATCAAAGTCATGCCCTCCAAGTGAGCGACCGACAAAAAGACAAGGTAGTCGGGTAGTTGAGGACAGGAATCGATCGCCACTTAATGGTTTTGGCTCACTTTCCCGAAGAACGAAGGGTCCCCCAGGAGCGCCCAAGGAACGGCTCGAATCGAAAGCCCGTCAAAGGCATGCCCGCCAAGTGGGTGATAGGAAAAAATATAGGCTAGTGGGAGTTAGGGAGTCGGATTTGTCACCACTTAAATGTTTTTAGCTCGCTTGCCCAGCAAACGAAGGCCCCATCAAGAGCGCCCAAGGAACAACTCGAACCCAACGCCTGCCAAAGTCATGCCCACCAAGTGAGTGACCATCAAACGGGCAAGGTAGTGGGAATTTAAGGAGAGGGACTGGTCACTACTTAAATTTTTTAGCTCACTTGCCCGGAAAACGAAGGGCCAATCAGGAGCGCCCAAGGAACGGCTCGGCCATGAAGCCCGTCAAAGTCGTGCCCAACAAGTGAGTGACCAGAAAAGAGAAAAGGCGGTGGGAGCTAAGGAGAGGGATTGGTGGCCACTTAATGTTTTTTAGCTCACTTTCCCAAAAAATGAAGGGCCCCTCAAGAGAACCCACAAGGGGCGCCCACAAGGAGCGCCCAAGGAGAACCCACCGAGAGGACCCAAAAGGGGCGCAGAAGGTGCTCCAACAAGGAGCGCACACAAGGGGTGCCCAAGGAATGGCTCGAATGCAAATCCTGTCAAAGTCATGCCCACCAAGCGAGTGACCAGCCAAAATACAAGGCAGTGGGAGTCAAGGAGACATATTTGTCACCACTCAACATTTTTAGCTCGCTTTCCCAACAAATGAATGGCCCAGGGAGCGCCCATGGGGAACCCACATGGAGCGCCCACAAGGACCGCCCAAGGAGCACCCACAAGGAGCGCCCGAGGGGTGGACGAGGTGCACCAACAAGGACTGCCCAAGGAACGTCCAAGGCACAGATGAGGTGCGCCGACAAGGACTGCCCAAGGAACACCCACAAGGACAGCCCAAGGAACGGCTCGGGCCCAAAGCCTTTCAAAGTGATGCCCGCCAAGTGAGTGGCCGGAAAAAAGACAAGGCAGCAGGACTTAAGGAGAGGGATTGGTCACCATTGAACGTTTTTAGCTCACTTGCCCAGCAAATGAAGGTCCCACAAGGAGAACCCAAGGAACGACTCGAGCACAAAGCCCGTAAAAGCCATGCCCACCGATTGAGTTACTGGCAAAACGACAAGGTAGTGGGAGTTAAGGAGGGGGGTTCGTCACCGCTTAACATTTTTAGCTCACTTGCCTGGAAAATGAAGGGGGCTGTCAAGAGGTCCCAAGGAACGCCTCGAACCCAAAGCCTGTCAAAGTCATGCCCACCAAGTGGGTTACCGGCAAAAATACAAGGTAGTGGGAGTTAAGGAGAGGGATTGGTCACCACTTAACGTTTCTAGCTCACTTTCCCGAAAAACAAAGGGCCCATCAAGAGCGCCCAAGGAACGACTCGAACCCAAGTCCCATCAAAGTGATGCCCACCAAGCGAGTGGCCAGCAAAAGTACAAGGTAGTGGGATTTAAGGAGAGGGATTGGTCACCACTTAATGTTTTTGGCTCACTTGTCCAGAAAACGAAGGGCCCATCAGGAGCGCCCAAGGAACGACTCGAACCCAAAGCCCGTCAAAGTCATGCCCGTTAAGTAGGTGACCGACAAAAGACAAGGTAGCGGGAGTTAAGGAGAGGGATTGGTCGCCACTTGATGCTTTTAGCTCACTTTCCCGGGAAACGAAGGGCCCGTTAGAAGCGCACACAAGGAGCACCCACAGGGAGCAACCAAGTAGCGCCCAACGAACGACTCGAACCCAAAGGCCATCAAAGCCATGCCCGCCAAGTGAGTGAACAACAAAAGGGCAAGGCAGCGGGATTGGTCATCACTTAACGTTCTTAGCTCACTTGTCCATCGAACGAATGGCCCGAGGAGCACCAATAAGGAGCGTGCACAAGGAGCACCCAAGGTGCGGCGACGAGGAGTGGCCAAGGAACGCCCAAGGAAGAGATCGAACCTAAAGCCTGCCAAATTCATGCCCAACCTTCTCCGCGACTTTGCCATTTTTTTTTCTTCTTCCCCGCGGGAAATCCCAGCCTTCCCTGCGACTTAGCCGTTTCTTTTTATTCTTCCCCGCGAGAAACCCTGACCTTCCCGGCGACTTGGCTGTTTTTCTTCTCTTCTTCCCCACGGGAAACCCCAACCTTCCCCATGACTTTGCCGCTCTTGTTTTCTTCTTCCCCGCGACTTAGCCTTTTTTTTTCTCTTCGCTCCCGTGGGAAGCCCTAACCTTCCCCACGACTTTTCTGTTTTTTTCTCTTCTTCCCCATGGGAAGCCCCAACCTTCCCTGCGACTTAGCCGCTTTTTTTTCTCTTCTTCCCCACGGGAAGCCCCAACCTTCCCCGTGACTTAGCAGATTTTTTTCTCTTCTTCCCGCTGGAAACACCAACCTTCCCCGCGACTTTGTCGTTTTTTTCTCGTCTTCCCCGTGGGAAACCCCAACCTTCCCCGTGACTTTGCCATTTTTTTCTCGTCTTCCCCGTGGGAAACCCCAACCTTCCCCGCGACATAGCCGCTTTTTTTCTTGTCTTCCCCGCGGGAAACCCCAACCTTCCCTGCGACTTTGTCATTTTTTTCTCGTCTTCCCCACGGGAAACCCCAACCTTCCCTGTGGCTTTGCCTTTTTTTTCTCTTCTTCCCCGCGGGAAACCCCAACCCCTTCCTCGCGACTTAGGTGATTTTTTTCTCTTCTCCCCCATGGGAAAGCCCAACCTTCCCCATGACTTTGCCCTTTTTTTCTCTTCTTCCCCGCGACTTAGCCACTTTTTTTCCCTTCTTCCCTGCCGGAAACCCCAACCTTCCCCGCGACTTTGCCGCTTTTTTTCTCTTCCTCCCTGCCGTAAACCCCAACCTTCCCCATGACTTAGCTGCCTTTTTTCTCTTCTTCCCCGTGGGAAACCCCAACCTTCCCCGTGACTTTGCCGCTTTTTTTCTCTTCTTCCCCGCGAATTAACCGCCTTTTTTCTCGTCTTCCCCACGGCTTTACCCTTTTTTTCTTGTCCTCCCCGCGGGAAACCCCAACCTTCCCCACGGCTTTGCCCTTTTTTCTCATCTTCCCCACGAGAAACCCCAACCTTCCCCGTGACTTTGCCGTTTTTTTCTCTTCTTCCCCGTGGGAAACCCCAACCTTCCCCGCGACTTAGGTGCTTTTTTTCTCTTCTTCCCCCCGAGAAACCCCAACCTTCCCCGTGACTTTGCCGTTTTTTTCTCTTCTTCCCCGTGGGAAACCCCAACCTTCCCCGCGACTTAGGTGCTTTTTTTCTCTTCTTCCCCACGGGAAACCCCAACCTTCGTCGCGACTTAGCCGCTTTTTTCCTCTTCTTCCCTGAGGGAAACCCCAACCTTCCCCGTGACTTAGCCTCTTTTTTTCTCTTATTCCCCGCGGGAAACCCCAACCTTCCCCGCGACTTTGTCACTTTTATTCTCTTCTTCCCCGTGGGAAACCCCAACCTTCCCCGCAACTTTGCCGCTTTTTTTTCTCTTCTTCCACGCGGGAAAACCCAACCTTCCCCGTGAATTTGCCCTTTTTTTCTCTTCTTCCACGCGGGAAAACCCAACCTTCCCCGTGAATTTGCCCTTTTTTTCTCTTCTTCCCCGCGACTTTGCCATTTTTTTCTCGTCTTCCCCACGGGAAACCCCAACCTTCCCCGTGACTTAGCCACTTTTTTTTCTCGTCTTCCCCGCGGGAAACCCCAACCTTCCCCGTGACTTTTCCCTTTTTTTCTCTTCTTCCCCGCGGGAAACCCCAACCTTCCCCGCGACTTAGCCGCTTTATTTCTCTTCTTCCCCGCGGGAAACCCCAACCTTCGCCGTGACTTAGCTGCTTTTTTTCTCTTCTTCCCCACAGGAAACCCCAACCTTCCTCGCAACTTTGCCCTTTTTTTCTCTTCTTCCCCGCGGGAAACCCCAACCTTCCCCGCGACTTAGCCGCTTTTTTTTCTCTTCTTCCCCGCGGGAAACCCCAACCTTCCCCGTGACTTACCCTCCTTTTTTTCTCTTCTTCCCCGTGGGAAACCCCACCCTTCCCCGCAACTTTGCCGCTTTTTTTTTCTCTTCTTCCCCGCGGGAAACCCCAACCTTCCCCATGAATTTGCCCTTTTTTTCTCTTCTTCCCCGTGACTTTGCCATTTTTTTCTTGTCTTCCCCGCGGGAAACTCCAACCTTCCCCGTGACTTTGCCCTTTTTTTCTCTTCTTCCCCGCGGGAAACCCCAACCTTCCCCGCGACTTAGCCGCTTTTTTTCTCTTCTTCCCCGCGGGAAACCCCAACCTTCCCCGCGACTTAGCCGCTTTTTTTCTCTTCTTCCCCGCGGGAAAACCCAACCTTCGCCGCGACTTAGCTGCTTTTTTTCTCTTCTTCTCCGCAGGAAACCCCAACCTTCCCCGTGACTTTGCCCTTTTTTTCTCTTCTTCCCCACTGGAAACCCCAACCTTCCCCACAACTTAGCCGCTTTTTTTTCTCTTCTTCCCCGCGGCAAAACCCCAACCTTCCCTGCAACTTAGCCTCTTTTTTTTCTCTTCTTCCCCGTGGGAAACCCCAACCTTCCCCATGACTTTGTGCTTTTTTTCTCTTCTTCCCTGCGGGAAACCCCAACCTTCCCCGCGACTTAGCTGCTTTTTTTTCTCTTCTTCCCCGTGGTAAACACCAATCGACCTGTTGATGT
>LPNX011034759.1:219664-249664 GCA_001517045.1 Pseudotsuga menziesii | reverse complement strand
AAAATCAGCGGGTGTTCTCGCCTGAGCTGGGGTCGCATTATGTAGGAGCCCAACATATCCAGCCGAAGCGATGGATAGCGGGCAAGCCAAGTTCCCACAATGCCCCGCCCGCCTTGCACTGATTCGCACCCCACCTAATGGGACAAAGACCACCGCTGATCCATGCAAGGCAGTGGGCATCGCATGCATTTTAGCTGACTGTACCGCACGGGGCCCGAACGGCCATCTCCGCTCCTGCCCCCGACTTGCGGGGGAGCGCGTTTGTTGGATGCGACGCCCAGATAGACGTGCCCTCAGCCGAGGCCTTGGGTGCAAATTACGTTCAAAAACTTGATGATTCATGGGATTCTGCAATTCACACTAAGTATCATACTTCACTACATTCTTCATCGTAACGAGAGCCGAGATATCCGTTGCCGAGAGTCATTTCACATAGTTTACCGACAAAGCCCCCGCTCACACGGCAGAGTGCAACTGCGACCAATAGAAAAATCTCGCGACGCGTATGCTGCATCTATATAATGATACCGATCAGAGATGAGCCTCATGCAAGGTAGGTCAGAAGCACACCGGGTGGGGATGGATGGGCCTCGATGAGAGCATCGCTCGCGAAGCCAGAGTGGGGCACTCAAAAAACAATCGAGTGGAGGACTAGGGTTGCCAACCCAGCAGCTTACACTGCGGTTCATCCATCCATCGACTACCTCAAGGAGCAACCAAGTGGAGGACTAGGGTGGCCAACCCAATGGCTTGCACTGTGTTTCATGCATCCATCGATCGCCTCTCGAGAGTATCCCCAATCAGCAAAGGCAAAGGCAAAATGAGGCAGGGCACGTTGCTACCTAACAAAAATGACAACCACGAGCGCTCCAGGAGGATCGAGGCTTCCACTGAGGAGCATCGTGCCAACATGTCTCTTGCAAATCGAGGCCAACAGCAAACAATGCCAACAAAGTTGGATCCGTGGGGAGGGGCCCCTGAGCTCCGATGCCAAATTTCACCGAGGCAATTGCAGGTGACAATCGAGTGGAGGACTAGGGTGGCTAGCCCAAATGGGTTTCCCCGCCTTTTCATCCCCCATCCAATGATTGTGGCCTCACAATTAACCCCTTGTGAAAGGGCTAGCAAATGGGGCACAAGGTTCCCTCACCAACATCCAGCAACAGAAGGAAGGAAAGCCGACGGCAACGTATGCAAAGGCAGGCAGGGGCAGAGAACAACCAAGGGAATCTCGCTCGGCTGCACGACGAGCATCCACCTTTAGACGAAGAACGGAGCGGCAAAGGTCACAACGACATGGCAAAGGGCCCCAGCACTGACATCAATGTTTTTCCTGCCGCATTACCGACGGCTCGCTCGCTTCTCCCTCATCGAGGTGCACAAGGCACCGAGCGGCTAAACACTCTGCAGCATCCTTTTCGTCAAAGACAGATGTTGGGATAGAGACATCTCAACACCATCTGCCCTAGCTTAAGAAGTGACAAGCAGGAGTCAACAACGTCGATCAATTCCCCAACACCAAACGAGTGGGAGGATGATAGTAGATTAACCCCCCACATGTATGCTCTGCAGCCAAAACGATGACAATTGGGCCTGACTTTCAATGATCCTATCGTAGGTTCACCTACGGTAACCTTTTTACGACTTCTCCTTCCTCTAAATGATAAGGTTCAGGGAACTTCTCACGACGTCGCCGGCAGTGAACCACCATCGTTGACCCGATCCGAACACTTCACTGGATCATTCAATCGGTAGAAGCAACGGGCGGTGTGTACAAAGGGTAGGGACGTAGTCAACAAGAGCTAATGACACGCGCTTACTAGGAATTCCTCGTTGAAGACCAATAATTGCAATGGTCTATCCCCATCATGATGCAATTTGAGAAGATTTCCCAGCCCTCTCGAGCCAAGGAGAAAAACTCGTTGACTGCATCAGTGTAGTGCGTGTGCGGCCCAGAACATCTAAGGGCATCACACACCTGTTATTTCCTCAAACTTCCATGGCCTAAACGGCCATAGTCCCTCTAAGAAGCTGGCCGCAAAGGCGAACCTCCACGTAGCTAGTTAGCAGGCTGAGATCTCGTTTTTTATCGGAATTAACCAGACAAATCGCTCCACCAACTAAGAACGACCATGCACCACCACCCATAGAATCAAGAAAGAGCTCTCAATCTGTCAATCCTTACTATGTCTGGACCTGGTAAGTTTTCCCATGTTGAGTCAAATTAAGCCACAGAATCCACTCCTGGTGGTTCCCTTTCATCAATTCCTTTAATTTTCATCCTTGCAACCATACTCCCCCTGGAACCCAAACACTCTGATTTCTCAGAAGGTGTTGGCCGAGTCCTTAGAGAAACATCCGTCGATCCCTGGTCGGCATCGTTTATGGTTGAGACTAGGACGGTATCTGATCATCTTCGAGCCCCCAACTTTTGTTCTTGATTAATGAAAACATCCTTGGCAAATTCTTTCGCAGTGGTTCATCTTTCATAAATCCAATAATTTCACCTCTGACAATGAAAAACGAATGCCCCCGACACTCCCTATTAATCATTACTCTGGTCCCAAAGGCCAACACAATAGGACCAGACTCCTATCACGTTATTCGATGCTAATGTATTCAGAGCATAAGATTGCTTTGAGCACTCTAATTTTTTCAAAGTAACAACGTCGGAGCCATGACCCAGCCAATTAAGGCCAGGAGCGCGCCGCCAGCAAAAGGGATGGAAGGGCAAGTGCACACCGAATAGGTGGACCGACCTTTACGACCCAAGATCCAACTACGAGCTTTTTAAGTGCAACAACTTAAATATACGCTATTGGAGATGGAATTACCGCGGCTGCTGGCACCATAATTTCCTCCAATGGATCCTCGTTAAGGGATTTAGATTGTACTCATTCCATTTACCAGACTCGATGAGCCCAGTATTGTTATTTATTGTCACTACCTCCCCATGTTAGGATTGGGTAATTTGCGCGCCTGCTGCCTTCCTTGGATGTGGTAGTTGTTTCTCAGGCTCCCTCTCCGAAATCAAACCCTAATTCTCTGTCACCTATCACCATCATGGTAGGCCTCTATCCTACCATCGAAAGTTGATAGGGCAGAAATTTGAATGAAGCATCGCCAGCACAAAGGTCGTGCGATCAGTCGAGTTATCATGATTCACCGGAGAAGCGGGAAAGCCTGCGCCGGCCTTTTATCTAATAAATGAATCCATTCCACAAATTCGAGACTTGGTGCATGTATTAGCTCTAAAATTACTACGGTTATCCGAGTAGTAAGGTACCATCAAAGAAACTATAACTGATTTAATGAGCCATCCGCAGTTTCACAGTCTGAATTAGTTCATACTTAGACATGCATGGCTTAATCTTTGAGACAAGCATATGACTATTGGTAGGATCAACCATGGAGCATCCTAGCACTTCAAGGCACCCGAGGGCTCTATGCAGAGGCCGCTCGAAGCGCCCATCAATGACATGATATTGATTTCCAAGATATGTATAGGCTTATTCCTTTTATTCCTTGCAAGGATGCGAGTGCCGATGAGTGATCCGAGTGGAAATACCACCGAGGGGTGAGGCGAAAGAAAAGGCCAACAACAAGTGTGGAGGGAGGAAAAGGAACATGCAAAGCAGGGCCGGCAACTAGATTGGGGAAACCGAATGAAGAGAAGGAAACAAGCATAGCCCTCAACCTTCCAAACCGAGTGCGACGACCACCTAGGCCCCACAAGCTAAATAGCTGCAAGTGTGAAGTTCTTGTGTTTAAATCTGTGCAGCGAGCCTAATGTACCGCATAAAGAGAAGGTGAAGGGCCCGAGTCAAAACTCCTTTCCAAATGGTCCAACAAGAGAGAGGCCAACGGTCAGATCGGGGCAACCGAAAGAAGAGAGGGAACGCACAGAGCACTCAAGCTTCAAAACCAAGTACAACAGCCGCCTAGGACCCACAAGCTAAATAGCTGCAAGTGTGGGGTTCTTATGTTTGAAGCCATGCAGCGAGCCTTATGTACTGCAAAAAAATAAGGTGAAGACTCCACAACGAAACTTCTTTCTGAACGATCCAACGAGAGCAAAGCCAGCAATTGGACTGGGAGAGCTGAGAGAAGAGAAGGAACAAGCAAAGCCCCTCAACCTTCCAAAACTCGGTACGAGAGCCACCTGGGCCCCACAAGATAAACAACTATGTCTATGGGGTTCCTATGTTTAAATCCGTGGGGCGACCTAATATACCGTAGAAAAGGAAGGCGGAGATTCTAAGTCAAAAAATTTTTCCTAACGGTCCGACGAGAGCAAAGTCGACAGCCAGATTAGGGCAACCGAAAGAAGAGAAGGAACAAGCAAAGCCCCTTAACCTTCCAAAACCCGGTACGGTGGCCACCTGGGCCCCACAAGATAAATAGCTATGTCTATGGGGTTCCTATGTTTAAAGCCGTGGGGAAACCTAATATACCACAGAAAAGGAAGGCGGAGATTCCAAGTCGAAACTCCTTTCCCGACGGTCCAACAAGAGCGAAGCCGACAATCAGACTAGGGAAACCGAAAGAAGAGAAGGAACAAGCAGTGCCCTCAAGCCTTCGAAACCAACTATGACGGCCGCCTAGGCCCCACAAGCTAAAGAACTGCAAGTGTGGGGTTCTTATGTTTAAAGCTATGCGGTGAGCCTAATACACCATGGAAAATGAAGGTGAAACCGATAACCAGATTGGCGCAAACGAAAGAAGAGAAGGAACAAGCAGACCCCTCGACCTCCAAAACCGAGTACGGCGGCCACCTAGGCCCCACAAGATAAACATATACAAGTGTGGGGTTCTTGTGTTTAAAGCCGTGCAGCGAGCCTGATATACCGCAGAAAAAGGAGGCAAAGGTTTCAGGTCGAAACCTCTTTTTGAATGCGCCACTGAGAGCAAAGCCGACAGTCAAATTGGGGCAATCGAGAGAAGAGAAGGAACAAGCAAAGCCCTCAACCTTCGAAATCGAGTACGATTGCCGCCTAGGCCCCACAAGCTAAATAGCTGCAAGTGTGGGGTTCTTGTTTTTAAAGCAGTGCAGCGAGCCTAATATACCGCAGAAAAAAGAAGGTGGAGATTCTGCATTGAATCTTCTTTTCGTGCGATCCAACAAGAGAAAACCTGTGGACGGAGTGAAGAGGTCCGAAACAAAGACGAACAAGGAATCCCTCCACCTTTCAAGCCAAGCATTGAGACAAAACTTGTGAGTTTGCCCCGCCAGCTAAACAGCATGACAGTGAGACCTTATCGCCTGCGGTCGTCTCAAGGTGAGGACAAGCCATGGCGACAACGTTCCACCCTACATCTCTATTCAGACCAATCCTCCTCGACCAAGTAGGATGGACTTTTCTGTGGGAAGGTATACATCGACCCAACAACGCTGCTACCGATACAAGGACAAATCAAACCGATTCCAAAACTCTTTGGCCACATTATTAAATAGACTCCAAATCCAACACAAGCGAAGATGGTAAGCAAAGTTAGAAGAGTGTCGTCATGTTGAGGCAAAAATTCAACTTCCCATCAAAAAAACTGAGCCTCGAAATGCTTTTGAAGGAAGCACACCATTGATGCGCCCCTGCCAAAAATCTCGTTGTTTCTCTTACAAATGGGTGACCGAAAGGGGTGATAGATCCGAGAGAAGACCAAAGATGGAAGCCCTCGTGCGAAGCCACCGCAAACCCCAAAACTCCACGTTGAATGGAACCTACAGGCTTTGTTTTCCCAGTGCCTCCGAAGATGAGCATTCCCAACATTATCGCTCATGTGTTACCAAGTCGAATGATAGCCCGTTGGGAGTCGACCACCCTACGAATGACTCGAGGCCAATTTTCAAGCAGACCCGACAAGCAGCGCATCCATCGCACCACCCTTCACACAAAAAGACACTTCCACCGTGAGAGAAGTGCACGATAGGCAACAACGTAGTAATTTAACCGACAGCTTCGAACCGGCGACCGAAAGGGGCAACACGTCCGAGAGAAGACCGAAGATGCAAGCCCTTGTGCGAAGCCACCGCAAACCCTAAAACTCCACGTTGAATGGAACTTATGGGATTTGTTTTCCTGGTGCCTCCGAAGATGAGCATTGCCAACATTAACGCTCATGTGTTACCAAGCTGCATGATAGCCCGTTGAGAGTCGACCGCCCTACGAATGACCTGAGCCCAATTTTCAAGCAGATGTGATAAGCAACGCATCCATTGCACCACCCTTCGCACGAAAATACACTTCCACTATGAGATAATTGCACGATAGGCAACAACGTAGTAATTTAACCAACAGCTTTGAACCGACGACTGAAAGGGGAAACACGTCCGAGAGAAGACTGAAGATGCAAGCCCTCGTGCGAAGCCACCGCAAACCCCAAAACTCAACGTTGAATGGAACTTACGGGCTTTGTTTTCCCGGTGCCTCTAAAGATGAGCATTGCCAACATTACCACTCATGTGTTACCGAGCCACACGATATCCCATTGAGAGTCGACCGCCCTACAAATGACCCGAGGCCAATTTTCAAGCAGACCTGACAAGCAACGCATCCATCGCACCACCCTTAACACGAAATTACTTTTCCAACCCGAAGCCCACCAAGGGAGTAATAGGGAAAAAGACAAGGCAGTGGAAGTTAAGGAGTCGGATTGGTCACCACTTAATGTTTTTAGCACACTTGCGCAAAAAATGAAGGGCCCAGGGAGCACCCACAACGATCGTACAAAGAACGGCTCGACCGCAAGTCCCGTCAAACTAATGCCCACCAAGGGAGTAATAGGGAAAAAGACAAGGCAATGGAAGTTAAGGAGTCATATTGGTCACCAATTAATGTTTTTAGCACACTTGCGCAGCAAACGAAGGGCCTAGGGAGCACCCACAATGATCACACAAATAACGGCTCGATCTCAAGTCCCGTCAAACTCATTCCCACCAAGGGAGTAATAGGGAAAAAGACAAGGCAGTGGAAGTTAAGGAGTCGGATTGGTCACCACTTAATGTTTTTAGCACACTTGCACAGCAAACGAAGGGCCCAGAGAGCGCCCACAACGATTGCACAAAGAACGGCTCAACCGCAAGTCCCATCAAACTCATGCCCACCAAGGGAGTAATAGGGAAAAAGTCAAGGAAGTGGAAGTTAAGGAGTCGGATTGGTCACCACTTAATGTTTTTAGCACACTTGTGTAGCAAACGAAGGGCCCAGGGAGCGCCCACAATGATCGCACAAAGAACAGCTCGACCACAAGTCCCGTCAAACTCATGCCCACCAAGGGAGTAATAGGGAAAAAGACAAGGTAATGGAAGTTAAGGGGCCGGATTGGTCACCACTTAACCTTTTTAGCACACTTGCGTGGAAAACAAAGGGCCCAAGGAGCTCCCCAAGGAGCGCACACAAGGAGCGCCCCAATGAGCGCACACAAGGAGCGCCCAAGCAATGCGCCCAAGGAGCACCCAAGGAGCGCACAAGGAGTGCCCACAAGGAGCGCACGCAAGGAGAGCCCACAAGGAGCGCCCACAAGGAGCGCCCATGTAGTGCGCCCAAGGAGCACCCAAGGAGCACCCACAAGGAGCACCCAAGGAGCGCACACAAGGAGCGCCCAAGGAGTGCACACAAGGAGCGCACGCAAGGAGCACTTAAGGAGTGCACACAAGGAGCGTCGACAAGGAGCGCCCAAGGAGCGCACACAAGGAGCGCCCACAAGGAGTGCCCAAGTAGCGCGCCCAAGGAGCGCCCCAAGGAGCACACACAAGGAGCACCCAAGGAGTGCCCACAAGGAGAGCCCAAGGAGCGCATGCAAGGAGAGCCCACAAGGAGTGCCCAAAGAGCGCACACAAGGAGCGCCCAAGGAGCACACACAAGGAGCGCACACAAGGAGTGCCCAAGGAGCCCACGCAAGGAGCGCCCAAGGAGCGCACGCAAGGAGCACCCACAAGGAGCGCCCAAGGAGCGCACGCAAGGAGCACCCAAGGAGCACACGCAAGGAGCACACACAAGGAGCGCCCAAGGAGCACACGCAAGGAGCGTCCAAGGAGCGCACGCAAGGAGCGCCCACAAGGAGCGCCCAAGGAGCGCCCGCATGGAGCGCCCAAATCCTGTCAATTTCTTTCCCACCAAGGGAGTAAAAGGTAAAAAGACAAGGTAGTGAAAGTTAAGGGGCTGGATTGGTCACCACTTAACATTTTTAGCACACTTGGCGGGAAAAAGGAGCGCCCAAAAGGTGCGCCCGCAAGGAGCGCCCGAGGAGAGCTCGCTAGGAGTGCCTGCAAGGTGTGCCCAAGGAGCGCCCATAAGGAGCGCCCATAAGGAGCACCCAAGGAGCACCCGCAAGGAGCACCCAAGGAGCGCCTGCAAGGAGCGCCCACTAGGAGCACCCAAGGAGTGCCCACAAAGAGCACCCAAAAGGTGTGCCCAAGGAGTGCCCACAAGGAGCGGCCAACGAGCACCCACCAAGAGCGCCCACTAGGAGCACCCACAGGGAGCGCCCCAAGGAACGCACAGAGGGAATGCGCACGAGGAGCACCCAAGGAACAGCTTGAACCGAAATCCCGTCAAAGTCATGCCCACCAAGTGAGTGATAGACAAAAAGACAAGCTAGCGGGATTTAAGGAGTTGAATTGGTCATGACTAAACCTTTTTACCTCACTTTCCCAGCAAACGAAGGGCCCCATCAAGAGCACCAAAGGATCGAGCTGAACCCAAAGCCTGTCAAAGGCATGCCCACTGAGTGAGCGACCAACAAAAAGACAAGCTAGCGGCAGTTAAGGAGTTGGGTTGGTCACCACTAAACGTTTTTAGCTCACTTTCCTGGAAAACGAAGGGCCCCATCAAGATTGCCGAAGGAATGAATCGAACGCAAAGCCCGTCAAATTCATGCCCACCAAGTGAGCAACCGATAAAAAGACAAGGTAGTGGGAGTTAAGGAGAGGAATCGGTCACCACTTAACCTTTTTCACTCACTTGCCCGAAAAACGAAGGGCTCATCAGGAGCACCCAAGGAATGGCTCGAACTAAAAGCCCGTCAAAGTCTCACCCGCCAAGTGAGCGATAAGAAAAAGGGCAAGCCAGTGGGAGTTGAGGAGCCGTATTGGTCACCACATAACGTTTTTAGCTCGCTTTCCTTGCAAACGAAGGGCCCCATCAAGAGCAATGAAGGAACGACTCGAACCCAAATCCCATCAAAGTCATGCCCACGAAGAGAGTGACCAACGAAAAGACAAGGTAGTGGGAGTTAAGGAGAGGACTTGGTCGCCACTTAATGTTTGTGGCTCACTTGCCCGAAAAACGAAGGGCCCATCGGGAACGCCCAAGGAACGGCTCAAACCGAAAGCCCGTGAAAGTCATGCTCGCCAAGTGAGTGATAGGCAAAAAGGCAAGCTAGTGGGAGTTAAGGAGTCGGATTGGTCACCACCTAATGTTTTTAGCTCGCTTTCCCGGCAAACGAAGGGCCCCATCAAGAGCACCGAAGGAACAGCTCGAACCTAAATCCTGTCAAATTCATGCCCACCAAGCGAGCGACCGACAAAAAGACAAGGCAGTGGGAGTTAAGGAGAGGAATTGGTCACCACTTAATGTTTTTGGCTCGCTTGCTCATCGGCAAACGAAGGGGCCCATCAGGAGCATCGAAGCAACAACTCGAACCCAAAACCCATCAAAGTCAAGCCCACCAAGCGAGCGACCAACAAAAAGGCAAGGTAGTGGGAGTTAAGGAGAGGAATTGGTCACCGCTTAATGTTTTTGCCTCGCTTTCCCGGAAAGCGAAGGGTGCATCAGGAGCGCACACAAGGGGCGGCTCGAACCGAAAGCCCGCTGAAGGACAAGCTAGTGGGATTTAAGGAGCTGGATTGTTCACCACTCAACGTTTGTTAGCTCGCTTTCCCGGCAAACGAAGGGCCCCATCAAGAGCGCCGAAGGAACGGGTCGAACCCAAGGCCCACCAAGTGAGCGACCGACAAAATGGAAAGGTAGTGGGAGTTAAGGAGTCGGACTGGTCACCACTCAACATTTTTAGCTCGCTTGCCCAGCAAGCGAAGGGCCCCATCAAGAGCACCGAAGGAATGCCTTGAACCCAAATCCCATCAAACTCTTTCCCAACAAGTGAGTGACTGACAAAAAGACAAGGCAGCGGCAGTTAAGGAGAGGAATCGGTCACCACTTAACGTTTTTTCGCTCACTTGCCCGAAAACAAAGGGCCCATATGGAGTGCCCAAGGAACGGCTCGAAGCGAAATCCCATCAAAGTGATGCCCGCCAAGTGAGTGGTAGGCAAAAAGACAAGCTGATGGGAGTTGAGGAGCCGGATTGGTCACCACATAATTTTTTTAGCTCGCTTGCCCGAAAACCAAGGTAGTGGGAGTTAAGGAGAGGAATTGGTCGCCACTTAACGTTTGTGGCTCACTTGCCCGAAAAATGAAGGGACCATCAGGAGTGCCCATGGAACGGCTCGAACTAAAATCCCATCAAAGTCATGCCTACCAAGTGAGCGATAGGCAAAAAGACAAGCCAGTGGGAGTTAAGGAGTCATATTGGTCACCACTTAATGTTTTTAGCTCGCTTGTCTGGAAAACGAAGGGCCCCATCAAGAGCGCCGGAGGAACGGCTCGAACCCAAATCTCGTCAAATTCATGCCCACCAAGTGAGCAACCGACAAGAAGGCAAGGCAGTGGGAGTTAAGGAGTCGAACTGGTCACCACTTAACATTTTCAGCTCGCCTTCCCGAAAAAACGAAGGGCCCATCAGGATCGCCCAAGGAACGGCTCGAACCGAAATCCCGTCAAAGCCATGCCCGCCAAGTGAGTGACCAACAAAAAGGCAAGGAAGTGGGAGTTAAGGAGTTGGACTGGTCACCACTTAACGTTTTTAGCTCGCCTGCCCGAAAAAATGAAGGGCCCATCAGGAGCACCCAAGGAACGGCTGGAACCGAAAGCCTGTCAAAGCCATGCACGCCAAGTGAGTGATAGGCAAAAGGACAAGCCGATGGGAGTTAAGGTGTCATATTGTTCACCACTTAATGCTTTTAGCTCTCTTTCCCGGCAAATGAAGGGCCCCATCAAGAGCGTCGAAGGAACGACTCGAACCCAAATCCCGTCAAATTCATGCCCACCAAGCGAGCGACCGACAAAAAGATGACGTAGTGGGAGCGAAGGAGAGGAATTGGTCACCGCTTAATGTTCTTAGTCCAATTTCCCAAAAAACGAAGGGCCCATCAGGAGCGCACACAAGGGGCGGCTCGAACAAAAAGCCCGTCAAAGTCATGCCCGCCAAGTGAGGGATAGGCCAAAAGACAAGCTAGCAGGAGTTAAGGAGTCGGATTCAGATTGGGCACTGCTCCAAGTTTTTTAGCTCGCTTTCCCGGTAAATGAAGGGCCCCATCAAGAGCACTGAAGGAATGGCTCGAACCGGAAGCCCGTCAAAGCCATGCCCATCGAGTGAGCGATAGGCAAAAAGACAAGCTAGCGGGAGTTAAGGAGTCGAGTTGGTCACCACTGAACGTTTTTAGCTCGCTTTCCTGGCAAACGAAGGGCCCCATCAACAGCGCTGAAGGAACAACTCGAACCCAAAACCTGTCAAAGTCATGCCCACCGAGTGAGAGACCGACAAAAAGACAAGGCAGTGGGAGTTAAGGAGAGGAATCGGTCACCACTTAATGTTTTTCGCTCACTTGCCTGGAAAATGAAGGGCCCATCAGGAGCACCCAAGGAACGGCTCGAACCGAAAGCCCGTCAAAGTCTCGCCCACCAAGTGAGCGATAGCAAAAAAGACAAGCCAGTGGGAGTTGAGGAGATGGATTGGTCACCACATAACCTTTTTAGCTAGCTTTCCCGGCAAATGAAGGGCCTCATCAAGAGCATCAAAGGAACGGCTCGAAGCCAAAGCCCATCAGATTCGTACCCACCAAGTGAGCGACCAACAAAAAGACAAGGTAGTGGGAGTTAAGGAGAGGAATTGGTCGCAACGTAATGTTTGTGGATCACTTGCCCGAAAAATGAAGGGCCCATCAGGAACTCCTAAGGGACGGCTCGAACCGAAAGCCCGTGAAAGTCATTCCCGCCAAGTGAGTGATAGGCAAAAAGACAATCCAGCGAGAATTAAGGAGTCGGATTGGTCACCCCTTGACGTTTTTAGCTCGCCTGCCCGACAAACAAAGGGCCCCATCAAGAGCACCGAAGGAACAGCTCGAACCCAAAGCCCGTCAAAGTCATTCCCACCAAGTGAGCGACCAACCAAAAGACAAGGCAGTGGGAGTTAAGGAGAGGAATCGGTCACCACTTAACGCTTTTAGATCACTTGCCCAAAAAAACGAAGGGCCCATCAGGAGCGCCCGAGGAACGGCTTGAACCGAAAGCCCATCAAAGTCATGCCCACCAAGTGAGTGATAGGAAAAAAGACAAGCTGGCGGGAGTCAAGGAGTTGGATTGGCCAACGCTCAATGTTTTTAGCTCGCTTGCCCAGCAAACGAAGGGCCCCAACAAGAGCACCTGAGGAATGGCTCGAATCCAAAACCCGTCAAAGTCATGCCCTCCAAGTGAACGATCGACAAAAAGACAAGGTAGTCGGGGAGTTGAGGACAGGAATCGGTCGCCACTTAACGCTTTTGGATCACTTTCCTGAAGAATGAAGGGCCCCCCAGGAGTGCCCAAGGAACGGCTAGAACTGAAAGCCCATCAAAGGCATGCCCGCCAAGTGGGTGATAGGAGAAAAGACAGGCTAGTGGGATTTAGGGAGTCGGATTGGTCACCACTTAAACGTTTTTAGCTCGCTTTCCCAGCAAAAAAAGGCCCCATCAAGAGCGCCCGAGGAACGACTCGAACCCAACGCCCGCCAAAGTCATGCCCACCATGCGAGTGACCATCAAATGAGCAAGGTAGTGGGAATTTAAGGAGAGGGACTGGTCACTACTTAACATTTTTAGCTCACTTTCCTAGAAAACGAAGGACCAATCAGGAGCGCCCAAGGAACAGCTCGGACACAAAGACCGTCAAAGTTGAGCCCACCAAGTGAGTGACCAGAAAAGAGAAAAGGTGGTGGGAGCTAAGGAGAGGGATTGGTGGCCACTTAACGTTTTTTTAGCTCACTTTCCCAAAAAATGAAGGGCCCCTCAAGAGAACCCACAAGGGGAGCCCACAAGGAGCGCCCAAGGAGAACCCACTGGGAGGACCCACAAGGGGCGTGGCAGGTGCTCCAACAAGGAGCACACACGAGGGGCGCCCAAGGAACGGCTCGAATGCAAATCCCGTCAAAGTCATGCCCACCAGGCGAGTGACCAGCCAAAAGACAAGGAAGTGGGAGTCAAGGAGACATATTTGTCACCACTCAACATTTTTAGCTCACTTTCTTAGCAAAGGAATGGCCCAAGGAGTGCCCATGGGGAACCCACATGGAGCGCCCACAAGGAGCGCCCAAGGAGCACCCACAAGGAGTGCTCAAGGGGCAGATGAGGTGCACCGACAAGGACTGCCCAAGGAAAACCCGAGGTGCAGATGAGGTGCACCGACAAGGACTGCCCAAGGAACGCCCACAAGGATAGCCCAAGGAACGACTCGGGCCCAAAGCCTTTCAAAGTGATGCCCGCCAAGTGAGTGGCCGGCAAATGAAGGTCCCACAAGGAGCGCCCAAGGAACGACTCGAACACAAATCCCACAAAAGCCATGCCCACTGATTGAGTTACCGGCAAAATGACAAGGTAGTGGGAGTTAAGGAGGGTGGTTCGTCACCGCTTAACATTTTTAGCTCACTCGCCCAGAAAACGAAGGGGGCCGTCAGGAGCTCCCAAGGAACGCCTCGAACCCAAATCCCGTCAAAGTCATGCCCACCAAGTGGGTTACCGGAAAAACTACAAGGCAGTGGGAGTCAAGGAGAGGGATTGGTCACCACTTAATGTCTCTAGCTCACTTTCTCGGAAAACAAAGGGCCCATCAAGAGCGCCCAAGGAACGAATCGAACCCAAGTCCCATCAAAGTGATGCCCACCAAGCGAGTGGCCAGCAAAAGTACAAGGTAGTGGGAGTTAAGGAGAGGGATTGGTCACCACTTAACATTTTTGGCTCACTTTCCTGGAAAGCGAAGGGCCCATCAGGAGCACCCAAGGAATTACTCGAACCCAAAGCCCGTCAAAGTCATGCCCGTTAAGTAGGTGACTGACAAAAGACAAGGTAACAGGAGTTAAGGAGAGGGATTGGTTTCCCCTTGACGCTTTTAGCTCACTTTCCTGGGAAACGAAGGGCCCGTCAAGAGTGCACACAAGGAGCGCCCACAAGGAGTGACCAAGTAGCGCCCAATGAATGACTCGAACCCAAAGCCCATCAAAGCCATGCCCGCCAATTCGGTGACCAACAAAAGGGCAAGGCAGCGGGAGTGGTCACCACTTAACGTTCTTAGCTCACTTGTCCATCGAACGAATGGCCCGAGGAGCGCCAATAAGGAGCGCCCAAGGAAGAGCTCGAACCCAAAGCCCACCAAAGTCATGCCCAACCTTCTCCGTGACTTTGCCATTTTTTTTTCTTCTTCCCCGCGGGAAACCCCAGCCTTCCCTGCGACTTAGCCGTTCCTTTTTCTTCTTCCCAGTGGGAAACCCCGACCTTCCCCGCGACTTGGTCATTTTTCTTCTCTTCTTCCCCGCGGGAAACCCCAACCTTCCCCATCACTTTTCCACTCTTGTTTTCTTCTTCCCTGCGACTTAGCCTTTTTTTTTCTCTTCTCCCCCACGGGAAGCCCCAACCTTCCCTGCGACTTTGCCGTTTTTTCTCTTCTTCCCCGTGGGAAGCCCCAACATTCCCCATGACTTAGCCACCTTTTTTCTCTTCTTCCTCGCCGGAAGCCCCAACCTTCCCCGTGACTTAGCCGATTTTTTTCTCTACTTCCCCGCCGGAAACCCCAACCTTCCCCGCGACTTTGCTGTTTTTTTCTAGTCTTCCCCACGGGAAACCCCAACCTTCCCCATGACTTTGCCATTTTTTTCTCATCTTCCCCATGGGAAACCCCAAACTTCCCCACAACATAGCCGCTTTTTTACTCATCTTCCCCGCAGGAAACCCCAACCTTCCCCGCGACTTTGCCATTTTTCTCTCATCTTCCCCATGGGAAACTCCAACCTTCCCTGCGGCTTTGCCGTTTTTTTCTCTTCTTCCCCACGAGAAACCCAAACCCCTTCCCCGTGACTTGGGCGCTTTTTTTCTCTTCTCCCCCATAGGAAAGCCCAACCTTCCCCGCGACTTTGTCCCTTTTTCTCTTCTTCCCCGCGGGAAGCCCCAACCTTCCCCATCACTTAGCTGCTTCTTTTCTCTTCTTCCCCACCAGAAACCCCAACCTTCCCCGTGACTTTGCAACTTTTTTTCTCTTCTTCCCCATGGGAAACCCCAACCTTCCCCGCAACTTAGCCATTTATTTTTCTTCTTCCCCGTGGGAAACCCTGACCTTCCCCGCGACTTGGCAGTTTTTCTTCTCTTCTTCCCCGCGGGAAACCCCAACCTTCCCCGCGACTTTGCCGCTCTTGTTTTCTTCTTCCCCGCGACTTAGCCTTTTTTTTTCTCTTCTCCCCCGCGGGAAGCCCCAACCTTCCCCGCGACTTTGCCATTTTTTTCTCTTCTTCCCCACGGGAAGCCCCAACCTTCCCCGTGACTTAGCCGCTTTTTTTTCTCTTCTTACCCGCGGGAAGCCCCAACCTTCCCCGTGACTTAGCCAATTTTTTTCTCTTCTTCCCCACCGAAAACCCCAACCTTCCCCGTGACTTTGCCATTTTTTTCTCGTCTTCCCTGCGGGAAATCTCAACCTTCCCCGTGACTTTGCCGTTTTTTTCTCGTCTTCCCCATGGGAAACCCCAACCTTCCCCGCGACATAGCCGCTTTTTTTCTCGTCTTCCCCGTGGGAAACCCCAACCTTCCCCCGGAATTTGCCATTTTTTTCTCGTCTTCCCCACGGGAAACCCCAACCTTCCCTGCGGCTTTGCCGATTTTATCTCTTCTTCCCCGCGGGAAACCCTAACCCCTTCCCTGCGACTTGCGAACTTTTTTTCTCTTCTCCCCCACGGTAAAGCCCAACCTTCCCCGTGAATTTGCCCTTTTTTTCTCTTCTTCCCCGTGGGAAGCCCCAACCTTCCCCGCGACTTAGCCGCTTTTTTTCCCTTCTTCCCCGCCGGAAACCCCAACCTTCCCCGCGACTTTGCCGCTTTTTTTCTCTTCTTCCCCGTGACAAACCCCAACCTTCCCCGTGACTTAGCCGCCTTTTTTATTTTCTTCCCCGTGGGAAACCCCAACCTTCCATGCAACTTTGCCCCTTTTTTTTCTCATCTTCCCCGCGGCTTTGCCCTTTTTTTCTCATCCTCCCTGCGGGAAACCCCAACCTTCCCCATGGCTTTGCCCTTTTTTCTTGTCTTCCCCGCGGGAAACCCCAACCTTCCACGTGACTTTGCCATTTTTTTCTCCTCTTCCCCGTGGGAAACCCCAACCTTCCCCGCGACTTAGGCGCTTTTTCTCTCTTCTTCCCCGCGAGAAACCCCAACCTTCGACTTGACTTAGCTGCTTTTTTCCTCTTCTTCCCCGAGGGAGACCCCAACCTTTCCCGCGACTTAGCCGCTTTTTTTCTCTTCTTCCCCGAGGGAAACCCCAACCTTCCCCGTGAATTTTCCCTTTTTTTCTCTTGTTCCCCGCGGGAAACCCCAACCTTCAACGCGACTTAGCCCATTGCGAGTCGACCGCCCTAAGAATGACTTGAGGCCAATTTTCAAGCAGACCTGACAAGCAACGCATCCATCGCACCACCCTTCGCATGAAATGACACTTCCACTGTGAGAGAAGTGCACGATAGGAAACAACGTAGTAATTTAACCAGCAGCTTCGAACCGGTGACCGAAAGGGGTGATAGATCCGAGAGAAGACTGAAGATGGAAGCCCTCGTGCAAATCCACCACAAACCCCAAAACTCCACGTTGAATGGAACCTACAGGATTTTTTTTCCCAGTGCCTCCGAAGATGAGCATTGCCAACATTACCACTCATGTGTTACCAAGTCGAATGATAGCCCGTTGGGAGTTGACCGCCCTACGAATGACCCGAGGCCAATTTTCAAGCAGACCTGACAAGAAACGCATCCATCGCACCACCCTTCGCACGAAAAGACACTTCCACCATGAGAGAAGTGCACGATAGGAAACAACGTAGTAATTTAACCAACAGCTTCGAACCGGCGACCGAAAGGGGCAACACGTCCGAGATAAGACCGAAGATGCAAGCCCTCGTGCGAAGCCACCGCAAACCCCAAAACTCCACGTTGAATGGAACTTATGGGCTTTGTTTTCCTGGTGCCTCCGAAGATGAGCATTGCCAACATTACCGCTCATGTGTTACCGAGCCGCACGATAGCCCATTCAGAGTCGACCGCCCTACGAATGACCTGAGGCCAATTTTCAAGCAGACCCGACAAGAACCGCATCCATCGCACCACCCTTCACACGAAAAGATACTTCCACCATGAGAGAAGTGCACGATAGGAAACAACGTAGTAATTTAACCGACAGCTTCGAACCGATGACCGAAAGGGGCAACACGTCCGAGAGAATACCGAAGATGCAAGCCCTCGTACGAAGCCACCGCAAACCCCAAAACTCCACGTTGAATGGAACTTATGGGATTTGTTTTCCTGGTGCCTCTGAAGATGAGCATTTCCAACATTACCACTCATGTGTTACCGAGCCGCACGATAGCCCGTTGAGAGTCGACCGCCCTACGAATGACTCGAGGCCAATTTTCAAGCAGTCCCGACAAGCAACGCATCCATCGCACCACCCTTCACACGAAACTACACTTCCACCAGGAGAGAAGTGCATGATAGGAAACAATGTAGTAATTTAACCAACAGCTTCGAACCGGCAACTGAAAGGGGCAACACATCCGAGAGAAGACCGAAGATGCAAGCCCTCGTGCGAAGCCACTGCAAACCCCAAAACTCCACGTTGAATGGAACTTACGGGCTTTGTTTTCCTGGTGCCTCCGAAGATGAGCATTGCCAACATTACCGCTCATGTGTTACCGAGCCGCATGATAGCCTGTTGAGAGTTGACCACCCTAAAAATGACCCGAGGCCAGTTTTCAAGCAGACCCGACAAGCAACGCATCCATTGCACCAAGGCTTCACACGAAATTACTTTTCCAACCCGAAGCCCACCAAGGGAGTAGTAGGGAAAAAGACAAGGCAGTGGAAGTTGAGTCGGATTGGTCACCTCTTAATGTTTTTAGCACACTTGCACAGCAAACGAAGGGCCTAGGGAGCGCCCACAATGATCGCACAAAGAACGGATCGACCGCAAGTCCCGTCAAACTCATGCCCACCAAGGGAGTAATAGGGAAAAAGACAAGGCAGTGGAAGTTAAGGAGTCGGATTGGTCACCACTTAATGTTTTTAGCACACTTGCGCAGCAAACGAAGGGCCCAGGGAGCGCCCACAACGATCGCACAAAGAACGGCTCGACCGCAAGTCCCGTCAAACTCATGCCCAGCAAGGGAGTAATAGGGAAAAAGACAAGGCAGTGGAAGTTAAGGAGTCATATTGGTCACCACTTAATGTTTTTAGCACACTTGCGCAGCAAAAGAAGGGCCCAGGGAGCGCCCACAATGATCGCACAAAGAACAGCTCGACCGCAAGTCCCGTCAAACTCATGCCCACCAAGGGAGTAATAGGGAAAAAGACAAGGCAGTGGAAGTTAAGGAGTTGGATTGGTCACCACTTAATGTTTTTAGCACACTTGCGCAGCAAACGAAGGGCCCAGGGAGTGCCCACAATGATCGCACAAAGAATGGCTCGACCACAAGTCCCGTCAAACTCATGCCCACCAAGGGAGTAATAGGGAAAAAGACAAGGTAATGGAATTTAAGGGGCCGGATTGGTCACCACTTAACCTTTTTAGCACACTCACGTGGAAAACAAAGGGCCCAAGGAGCTCCCCAAGGAGTGCACACAAGGAGCACCCCAATGAGCACACACAAGGAGCTCCCAAGCCGCGCACCCAAGGAGCACCCAAGGAACGCCCACAAGGAGCGCACAAGGAGCATCCAAAGAGAGCGCACACAAGGAGTGCCCATAAGGAGCGCCCACAAGGAGCACCCAAGGAGCGCCCAAGTAGCATGCCCAAGGAGCGCCCCAAGGAGCACCCAAGGAGTGCCCACAAGGAGCGCCCAAGGAGCGCACGCAAGGAGCGCCCAAGGAGCACACACAAGGAGCGCACGCAAGGAGCACCCAAGGAGCGCACGCAAGGAGCGCCCACAAGGAGCGCCCAAGGAGCGCACGCAAGGAGCGCCCACAAGGAGCACCCAAGTAGCGCGCCCAAGGAGTGCCCCAAGGAGCACACACAAGGAGCGCCCAAGGGGCGCCCATAAGGAGCGCCCAAGGAGCACACACAAGGAGCGCCCAAGGGGCGCCCATAAGGAGCGCCCAAGGAGCACATGCAAGGAGCGCCCTTAGGAGCACCCAAGGAGTGCACGCAAGGAGCACCCAAGGAGCGCACACAAGGAGCACACACAAGGAGCGCCCAAGGAGCGCACACAAGGAGAGCCCAAGGAGCGCACCCAAGGAGCGCCCACAAGGAGCGCCCAAGGAGCGCACGTAAGGAGCGCCCAAGGAGCACACACAAGGAGTGCACACAAGGAGCGCCTAAGGAGCGCATGCAAGGAGCGCCCAAGGAGTGCATGCAAGGAGCACCCACAAGGAGCGCCCAAGGAGCGCCCGCATGGAGCACCCAAATCCCATCAATTTCTTTCCCACCAAGGGAGTAAAAGGTAAAAAGACAAGGTAGTGAAAGTTAAGGGGATGGATTGGTCACTGCTTAACATTTTTAGCGCACTTGGCCGACAAAAGGAGCACCCAAAAGGTGCACCCAAGGAGCACCCAAAAGGTGCGCCCATAAGGAGCACCCGAGGAACGCCCGCTAGGAGCACCCGAGGAGCGCCTACTAGGAGCGCCCGCAAGGTGCACCCAAGGAGCGCCCAAGGAGCGCCCACAAGGAGCGCCCAAGGAGCGCCCAAGGAGTGCCATTTAGGAGTGCCCACTAGGAGCACCCAAGGAGCGCCCACAAAGAGCGCCCAAAAGGTGCGCCCAAGGAGTGCCCACAAGGAGCGCCCAAGGAGCGCCCACCAAGAGCACCCACTAGGAGCACCCATAGGGAGCGCCCTAAGGAACGCACAGCGGGAACATGCACGAGGAGCACCCAAGGAATGGCCCGAACTGAAAGCCCATCAAAGTCATGCCCGCCAAGTGAGTGATAGACAAAAGGACAAGCTAGCAGGATTTAAGGAGTCGGATTGGTCATGACTAAACGTTTTTAGCTCGCTTGCCCGGCAAACGAAGGGCCCCATCAAGAGCACCGAAGGAGCGAGCCGAAACTAAAGCCCGTCAAAGTCATGCCCACCGAGTGAGCGACCAACAAAAAGACAAGCTAGCAGTAGTTAAGGAGTCAGGTTGGTCACCACTAAACGTTTTTAGCTCGCTTTCCCGACAAACGAAGGGCCCCATCAAGAGTGCCGAAGGAACAAATCGAACGCAAAGCCCATCAAAGTCATGCCCACCAAGTGAGCAACCAAGAAAAAGACAAGGTGGTGGGAGTTAAGGAGAGGAATCAGTCACCACTTAACCTTTTTCGCTCACTTCCCCAGAAAACGAAGGGCCCATCAGGAGCGCCCAAGGAATGGCTCGAACCTAAAGCCCATCAAAGTCTCACCCACCAAGTGAGCGATAAGAAAAAGGGAAAGCTAGTGGGAGTTGAGGAGCCGGATTGGTCACCACATAATGTTTTTAGCTCACTTTCCTGGCAAACGAAGGGCCCCATCAGGAGCCCCGAAGGAACGACTCAAACCCAACACCCGTCAAAGTCATGCCCACCAAGTGAGTGACCAACGAAAAGACAAGGTAGTGGGAGTTAAGGAGAGGACTTGGTCGCCACTTAACATTTGTGGCTCACTTGCCCAAAAAATGAAGGGCCCATCGGGAGCGCCCAAGGGATGGCTCGAACCGAAAGCCCGTCAAAGTCTCACCCGCCAAGTGAGTGATAGGAAAAAAGGCAAGCTAGTGGGAGTTAAGGAGTTGGATTGGTCACCACCTAACGTTTTTAGCTCGCTTGCCCAGCAAATGAAGGGCCCCATCAAGAGCGCCGAAGGAACCACTCAAACCCAAATCCCGTCAAAGTCATGCCCACCAAGTGAGCGACCGACAAAAGGACAAGGCAGTGGGAGTTAAGGAGAGGAATTGGCCACCACTTAACGTTTTTGGCTCACTTACCCAGTAAACGAAGGGCCCCATCAAGAGCGTCAAAGCAATGACTCGAACACAAATCCTGTCAAAGTCAAGCCCACCAAGAGAGCAACCAACAAAAAGACAAGGTAGTGGGAGTTAAGGAGAGGAATTGGTCACCGCTTAACGTTTTTTGCTCGCTTTCCTGAAAAATGAAGGGTGCATTAGGAATGCACACAAGGGGTGGCTCAAACCGAAAGCCCACCAAAAGACAAGCTAGCAAGAGTTAAGGAGCGGGATTAGTCACCACTCAACATTTGTTATCTATCTTTCCCGGCAAAAGAAGGGCCCCATCAAGAGCGCCGAAGGAATGGCTTGAACCCAAATCCCTCCAAAGCCATGCCCACCAAGTGAGCGACCGACAAAAAGGCAAGGTAGTGGGAGTTAAGGAGTCGGACTGGTCACCACTCAATGTTTTTAGCTCGCTTGCCCGGCAAGCGAAGGGCCCCATCAAGAGCACCGAAGGAACGCCTCGAACCCAAATCCCATCAAAGTTGTTCCCACCAAGTGAGC
Source organism: Pseudotsuga menziesii (assembly GCA_001517045.1). Lineage (NCBI taxonomy): Eukaryota > Viridiplantae > Streptophyta > Pinopsida > Pinales > Pinaceae > Pseudotsuga > Pseudotsuga menziesii. The sequence goes on along the minus strand of LPNX011034759.1, from coordinate 227,881 downwards.
GACCGACAAAAAGATAAGGCAGCGACAGTTAAGGAGAGGAATCGGTCACCACTTAACGTTTTTCACTCACTTGCCCAGAAAATGAAGGGCCCATACAGAGCGCCCAAGGAATGGCTCGAACCAAAATCCCATCGAAGTGATGCCCGCCAAGTGAGTGGTAGGCAAAAAGACAAGCTGATGGGAGTTGAGGAGCCGGATTGGTCACCACATAATGTTTTTAGCTCACTTTCCTGGCAAATGGAGGGCCCCATCAAGAGCGTCGAAGGAACGACTCGAGCCCAAAGCCCGTCAAAGTCATGCCCACCAAGTGAGCGACCAACAAAAAAAAAGGTAGTGGGAGTTAAGGAGAGGAATTGGTCGCCACTTAATGTTTTTGTCTCACTTGCTTGAAAAACGAAGGGCCCATCAGGAGCGCCCATGGAATGGCTCGAACCGAAATCTCGTCAAAGTCATGCCCGCCAAGTGAGCAATAGGCAAAAAGACAAGCCAGTGGGAGTTAAGGAGTCGGATTGGTCACCACTTGATGTTTTTAGCTCGCTTACCCAGCAAACGAAGGGCCCCATCAAGAGCGCCAGAGGAACGGCTCGAACCCAAATCTCGTCAAAGTCATGCCCACCAAGTGAGCGACCGACAAAAAGGCAAGGCAGTGGGAGTTAAGGAGTCGGACTGGTCACCACTTAACGTTTTCAGCTCGCCTGCCCGAAAAAACAAAAGGCCCATTAGGAGCGCCCAAGGAATGGCTCGAACCAAAAGCCCGTCAAAGCCATGCCCGCCAAGTGAGTGACTGACAAAAAGGCAAGGCAGTGGGAGTTAAGGAGTCGGACTGGTCACCACTTAACGTTTTCAGCTCACCTGCCCGAAAAAATGAAGGGCCCATCAGGAGCTCCCAAGGAATGACTGGAACCGAAATCCCGTCAAAGCCATGCCCGCCAAGTGAGTGATAGGAAAAAGGACAAGTCGATGGGAGTTAAGGTGTCATATTGGTCACCACTTAACGCTTTTAGCTCGCTTTCCTGGAAAACGAAGGGCCCCATCAAGAGCATCGAAGGAACGAATCGAACACAAATCCCGTCAAATTCATGCCCACCAAGCGAGCGACCGACAAAAAGACGATGTAGTGGGAGCGAAGGAGAGGAATTGGTCACCACTTAACGTTCTTAGCCCACTTGCCTGAAAAACAAAGGGCCCATCAGGAGCGCACACAAGGGGAGGCTCGAACTAAAAGCCCATCAAAGTCATGCCCGCCAAGTGAGGGATAGGCCAAAAGACAAGCTAGTGGGAGTTAAGGAGTCGGAGTCGGATTGGGCATCGCTCCAAGTTTTTTAGCTTCCTTGCCCGGCAAACGAAGGGCCCCATCAAGAGCGCCAAAGGAGCGACTCGAACCGGAAGCCCATCAAAGCCATGCCCACCGAGTGAGCAATAGGAAAAAAGACAAGATAGTGGGAGTTAAGGAGTTGGGTTGGTCACCACTGAACATTTTTAGCTCGCTTTCCCGGCAAATGAAGGGACCCATCAACAGCGCCGAAGGAACAACTTGAACCCAAAGCCCATCAAATTCATGCCCACCAAGTGAGAGAATGACAAAAAGACAAGGCAGTGGGAGTTAAGGAGAGGAATCGGTCACCACTTAACATTTTTCGCTCACTTGCCCGAAAAACGAAGGGCCCATTAGGAGCGCCCAAGGAACGGCTCGAACCAAGTGAGCGATAGGAAAAAAGACAAGCCAGTGGGAGTTGAGGAGCTGGATTGGTCACCACATAACGTTTTTAGCTATCTTGCTCAGCAAACGAAGGGCCCCATCAAGCGCATCAAAGGAACGGCTCGAACCCAAATGCCGTCAGAGTCGTGCCCACCAAGTGAGCAACCAACAAAAAGGCAAGGCAGTGGGAGTTAAGGAGAGGAATTGGTCACCATGTAACATTTGTGGCTCACTTGCCCGAAAAATGAAGCGCCCGTCAGGAGCGCCCAAGGGATGGCTCAAACTAAAATCCCATGAAAGTCATGCCCGCCAAGTGAGTGATAGGAAAAAATACAAGCTAATGGGAGTTAAGGAGTCGGATTGGTCACCCCTTGATGTTTTTAGCTCGCCTTCCCGGCAAACAAAAGGCTCCATCAAGAGCGCCGAAGGAACGGGTCGACCCAAAGCCCGTCAAAGTCATTCCCACCAAGTGAGCGACCAACCAAAAGACAAGGCAGTGGGAGTTAAGGAGAGGAATCGGTCACCACTTAACGCTTTTAGCTCGCTTGCCCGAAAAAATGAAGGGCCCATCAGGAGCGCCCGAGGAACGGCTCGAACCGAAAGCTCGTCAAAGTCATGCCTGCCAAGTGAGTGATGGGAAAAAGGACAAGCTAGTGGGAGTTAAGGGGTCGCATTGGTCACTGCTTAATGTTTTTAGCTCACTTGCATGGCAAACGAAGGGCCCCATCAAGAACGTCGAAGGGATGACTCGAGCCCAAATCCTGTCAAATTCATGCCCACCATGCGAGCGACTGACAAAAAGACAAGGCAGTGGGAGTTAAGAAGAGGAATTGGTCACCACTTAACGTCCTTAGCTCCCTTGCTCGAAAAATGAAGGGCCCATCAAGAGCGCACACAAGGGGCAGCACGAACCGAAAGCCCGTCAAAGTCATTCCCGCCAAGTGAGTGATAGGAAAAAAGACAAGCTAGCGGGAGTCAAGGAATCGGATTGGCCAGCGCTCAACATTTTTAGCTCGCTTGCCCAGCAAATGAAGGGCCCCATCAAGAGCGCCAGAGGAATGGCTCGAACCCAAATCCCGTCAAAGTCATGCCCTCCAAGTGAGCAACTGACAAAAAGACAAGGTAGTCGGGGAGTTGAGGACAGGAATCGGTCGCCACTTAACGGTTTTGGCTCACTTTCCCGAAGAACGAAGGGCCCCCCAGGAGTGCCCAAGGAATGGCTCGAACCGAAATCCCATCAAAGGCATGCCTGCCAAGTGGGTGATAGAAAAAAAGACAGGCTAGTGGGAGTTATGGAGTCAGATTGGTCACTACTTAAACGTTTTTAGCTCGCTTGCCCAGCAAACGAAGGCCCCATCAAGAGCGTCCGAGGAATGACTCGAACCCAATGCCCGTCAAATTCATGCCCACCAAGCGAGCGACCATCAAACAGGAAAGGTAGTGGGAATTTAAGGAGAGGGATTGGTCACTACTTAACATTTTTAGCTCACTTTCCTGGAAAACGAAGGGCCAATCAGGAGCGCCCAAGGAACGGCTCGAACACGAAGCCCGTCAAAGTCATGCCCAACAAGTGAGTGACCATAAAAGAGAAAAGGTGGTGGGAGCTAAGGAGAGGGATTGGTGGCCACTTAACATTTTTTTAGCTCACTTTCCCAAAAAATGAAGGGCCCCTCAAGAGAATCCACAAGAGGCACCCACAAGGAGTGCCCAAGGAGAACCCACTGGGAGGACCCACAAGGGGCGCGGAAGGTGATCCAACAAGGAGCGCACACGAGGGGCACCCAAGGAACGGCTCGAACACAAATCCCGTCAAAGTCATGCCCACCAAGCGAGTGACTAGCCAAAAGACAAGGCAGTGGGAGTCAAGGAGACATATTTGTCACCACTCAATGTTTTTAGCTTGCTTTCCCAGCAAACAAATAGCCCAAGGAGCGCCCATGGGGAACACACATGGAGCGCCCACAAGGAGCGCCCAAGGAGCACCCACAAGGAGTGCCCGAGGGGCGGATGAGGTGCACCGATAAGGACTGCCCAAGGAATTCCCGAGGCACGGACGAGGTGCACTGACAAGGACTGCCCAAGGAACGCCCACAAGGATAGCCCTAGGAATGGCTCGGGCCCAAAGCCTTTCAAAGTGATGCCCGCCAAGTGAGTGGCCGGCAAAAAGACAAGGCAGCGGGAGTTAAGGAGAGGGATTGGTCACCATTGAACGTTTTTATCTCACTTGCCCAGCAAATGAAGGTCCCAAAAGGAGAACCCAAGGAACGACTCGAACACAAAGCCTGCAAAAGCCATGCCCACCGATTGAGTTACCGACAAAACGACAAGGTAGTGGGAGTTAAGGAGGGGGGTTCGTCACTGCTTAACATTTTTAGCTCACTCACCCAGAAAATGAAGGGGGCCGTCAGGAGCTCCCAAGAAATGCCTCGAACCTAAAGCCTATCAAATTCATGCCCACCAAGTGGGTTACCGGAAAAGATACAAGGCAGTGGGAGTTAAGGAGAGGGATTGGTCACCACTTAACATTTCTAGCTCACTTTCCTAGAAAACAAAGGGCCCATCAAGAGCGCCCAAGGAACGACTCGAACCCAAGTCCCGTCAAAGTGATGCCCACCAAGCGAGTGGCCAGAAAAAGTACAAGGTAGTGGGATTTAAGGAGAGGGATTGGTCACCACTTAATGTTTTTGGCTCACTTGCCCGGAAAACGAAGGGCCCATCAGGAGTTCCCAAGGAACGACTTGAACCCAAATCCCGTCAAAGTCATGCTCGTTAAGTAGGTGACCGACAAAAGACAAGGTAACGGGAGTTAAGGAGAGGGATTGGTCTCCACTTGGTGCTTTTAGCTCACTTTTCCAGGAAATGAAGGGCCCGTCAGGAGCGCACACAAGGAGCACCCACAGGGAGCGACCAAGTAGCGCCCAACGAATGACTCGAACCCAAAGCCCATCAAAGCCATGCCTGCTAAGTGGGTGACCAACAAAAGGGCAAGGCGGCAGGAGTGGTCACCACTTAACATTCTTAGCTCACTTTTCCATCGAACGAATGGCCCAAGGAGCGCCAATAAGGAGCGCCCAAGGTGCGGTGACAAGGACTGGCCAAGGAATTCCCAAGGAAGAGCTTGAACCCAAAGCCCGCCAAAGTCATGCCCAAGCTTCTTTGCAACTTTGATGCTTTTTTTTTCTTCTTCCCTGTGGGAAACCCCAGCCTTCCCCGTGACTTAGTCGTTTATTTTTCTTCTTCCCCGTGGGAAACCCCGACCTTCCCCGCGACTTGGCCGTTTTTCTTCTCTTCTTCCCTAAGGGAAGCCCCAACCTTCCCCACGACTTAGCCACCTTTTTTCTCTTCTTCCCCGTGGGAAGCCCCAACCTTCCCCGCGACTTAGCCCATTTTTTTCTCTTCTTCCCTACCGGAAACACCAACCTTCCCCGTGACTTTGCCATTCTTTTCTTGTCTTCCCCACGGGAAACCCCAAACTTCCCTGCGACTTTGCCATTTTTTTCTCGTCTTCCCCGTGGGAAACCCCAAGCTTCCCCGTGACATAGCCGCTTTTTTTCTCATCTTCCCCGCAGGAAACCCCAACCTTCCCCGTGACTTTGCCATTTTTCTCTCGTCTTCCCCACGGGAAACCCCAACCTTCCCTGCAGCTTTGCCATTTTCTTCTCTTCTTCCCCACTGGAAACCCCAACCCCTTCCCCACGACTTGGGTGCTTTTTTTCTCTTCTCCCCCACGGGAAATCCCAACCTTCCCCATGACTTTTCCCTTTTTTTCTCTTCTTCCCCGCGGGAAGCCCCAACCTTCCCCGTGACTTAGCCACTTTTTTTCCCTTCTTCCCCGCTGGAAACCCCAACTTTCCCCGCGACTTTGCTGCTTTTTTTCTCTTCCTCCCCACGGAAAACCCCAACCTTCCCCAGGACTTAGCCGCCTTTTTTCTCTTCTTCCTCGTGGGAAACCCCAACCTTCCCCACGACTTTGCCGCTTTTTTTCCCTTCTTCCCCATGACTTAGCCGCTTTTTTTTCTCGTCTTCCCTGCAGGAAACCCCAACCTTCCCCGCGGCTTTGCCCTTTTTTTCTCGTCCTCCCTGCGGGAAACCCCAACCTTCCACGTGGCTTTGCCCTTTTTTTCTCGTCTTCCCCACAGGAAACCCCAACCTTCCCCATGACTTTTCCATTTTTTTCTCTTCTTCCCCGTGGGAAACCCCAACCTTCCCCGCGACTTAGGCGCTTTTTTTCTCTTCTTCCCCGCGGGAAACCCCAACCTTCGCCGCGACTTAGCCACTTTTTTCCTCTTCTTCCCCGAGGGAAACCCCAACCTTCCCCGCGACTTACCCGCTTTTTTTCTCTTCTTCCCCGCGGGAAACCCCAACCTTCCCCACGACTTTGCCGCTTTTTTTCTCTTCTTCCCTGTGGGAAACCCCAACCTTCCCCGTGAATTTTCCGCCTTTTTTTTCTCTTCTTCCCTGCGAGAAACCCCAACCTTCCCCGCGACTTTTCCCTTTTTTTCTCTTCTTCCCTGTGGGAAACCCCACCCTTCCCCGTGAATTTTCCGCCTTTTTTTTCTCTTCTTCCCTGCGAGAAACCCCAACCTTCCCCGCGACTTTTCCCTTTTTTTCTCTTCTTCCCCGCGACTTTGCAATTTTTTTCTTGTCTTCCCCGCGACTTAGCCTCTTTTTTTTCTCGTCTTCCCTGTGGGAAACCCCAACCTTCCCCGCGACTTTGCCCTTTTTTTCTCTTCTTCCCTGCAGGAAACCCCAACCTTCCCCGTGACTTAGCCTCTTTTTTTCTCTTCTTCCCCACGGGAAACCCCAACCTTCGCCACGACTTAGCCTCTTTTTTTCTCTTCTTCCCCACGGGAAACCCCAACCTTCCCCGTGACTTTGCCCTTTTTTTCTCTTCTTCCCTGCGAGAAACCCCAACCTTCCCTTCGACTTAGCCGCTTATTTTTCTCTTCTTCCCCGCGGGAAACCCCAACCTTCCTCGCGACTTAGCCACTTTTTTTTCTCTTCTTCCCTGCAGGAAACCCCAACCTTCTTCGTGACTTTGCCCTTTTTTTCTCTTCTTCCCCGTGGGAAACCCCAACCTTCCCCGCGACTTAGCCGCTTTTTTTTCTCTTCTAAACCCCAACCTTCGCCACGACTTAGCCGCTTTTTTTCTCTTCTTCCCCGTGGGAAACCTCAACCTTCCCAGTGACTTTGCCCTTTTTTTCTCTTCTTCCCTGCGAGAAACCCCAACCTTCCCTTCGACTTAGCCGCTTATTTTTCTCTTCTTCCCCGCGGGAAACCCCAACCTTCCCCGCGACTTAGCCACTTTTTTTTCTCTTCTTCCCTGCGGGAAACCCCAACCTTCTTCGTGACTTTGCCCTTTTTTTCTCTTCTTCCCTGTGGGAAACCCCAACCTTCCCCGCGACTTAGCCGCTTTTTTTTCTCTTCTTCCCCGCGGGAAACCCCAACCTTCCCCGCGACTTAGCTTATTTTTTTTCTCTTCTTCCCCGCGGGAAACCCCAACCTTCCCCGGGAGTTTTCCCCTTTTTTCTCTTCTTCCCCGCAGGAAACCCCAACTTCCCCGCGACTTAGCTGCTTTTTTTCACTTCTTCCCCGCGGGAAACCCCAACCTTCCCCGCGACTTAGCTGCTTTTTTTCACTTCTTCCCCGCGGGAAACCCCAACCTTCCCCGCGACTTAGCCGCTTTTTTTTCTCTTCTTTCCCGTGGGAAACCCCAACCTTCCCCATGAATTAGCCGCTTTTTTTTCTCTTCTTCCCCGTAGGAAAGCCCATCCTTCCCCGTGACTTTGCCCTTTTTTTCTCTTCTTCCCCGCTGGAAACCCCAACCTTTCCCATGACTTAGCCGCTTTTTTTCGCTTCTTCCCCGTGGGAAACCCCAACCTTCCCCGCGACTTTACCCTTTTTTTTCTCTTCTTCCCCGCGGGAAACCCCATCCTTCCCCACGACTTAGCTGCTTTTTTCCTCTTCTTCCCCGCGGGAAACCCCAACCTTCCCCGCGACTTGGCCTTTTTTTTTTCTCTTTTTCTTTTTTCAAAAAAGTTAAGTAAAAGAAATTTTAACTTGGATGTTCAAAGTGTCAAGTGAGTTAAAGTCAAAAGTGTTAAGAAAGAGAGTGTTCGAAGTGTTAGAACTTGATTTTTGAAGTGTGTTTGTGGTGCACTAAATCGGGGCAACCAAGGGCTGAATATCAGTGGATCATGGAAGCAAGGCGACTTTGCCACTTACAATACCTTGTCGCATATTTAAGTCGTCTACAAAGGATTCTTCTCGCCGACCATTTGGAATTGAACTTCAAAGCTGCCCCAACCGGTTTTTCTCCCGGCCAGAGTTCGCAAGTGACACGAGCCCCTGGGGATGCTGAAGCAACCCTACTCTGGGTCACGATACAGTCGAAGAGTGACAAGCGCCGCTTCTAGCGTGGATTCTGACTTAGAGGCGTTCAGTCATAATCTGACACACAGGAGCTTCGCGCCACTAGCTTTTCAACCAAGCGCGATGACCAATTGTGTGAATCAACG
>LPNX011034759.1:197164-217164 GCA_001517045.1 Pseudotsuga menziesii | reverse complement strand
GCCCGCACTTGTGCCAATGCAACAACCTATGCTGGTTTGCACCTTGAGTCGAGCGACGGACCAACTTATCAACCGTTCCGCATCCGACCGAGGCACATCGCCAGCCTCCATCCGCTTCCCTCCCGGTAATTTCAAGCACTCTTTAACTATATTTTCAAATTCATTTTCATCTTTCCCTCGCTATACTTATTCACTATCGGTCTCTCGCTCATATTTAGCATTGGACGGAATTTACCACCCAATTAGGGCTGCATTCCCAAACAACCCGACTCGCCGACAGTGCCTTGTGGTGCGGCAGGGTCCAGGCCCGATGGGGCTGTCACCCTCTCAGGCGCCCCCTTCCAGGTAACATAGGCCCAGTCCGCCGCTAAGGACGCTTCTACAGACTACAATTCAGGCGACCCTGCCACCTAATTTTCATGCTGGGCTCTTCCTGGTTCGCTCGCCGTTACTAGGGGAATCCTTGTAAGTTTCTTTTCCTCCGCTTAATTATATGCTTAAAATCAGCAGGTGTTCTCGCCTGAGCTGGGGTCACATTATGTAGGAGCCCGACGTATCCAGCCGAAGTGATGGATAGCGGGCAAGCCAAGTTCCCACAATGCCTCGCCCACCTTGCACCAATTCGCACCCCACCTAAGGGGACAAAGACCACCGCTGATCCATGCAAGGAAGTGGGCATCGCATGCATTTACGCCGATCGCACCACATAGGGCCTGGACTGCCATCTCCGCTCCTACCCCCGACTTGCGAGGGAGTGCATTTGTTGGATGCGACTCCTAGACAGACGTTCCCTCATCAGAGGCCTCGGGCGCAAATTGCGTTCAAAAACTTGATGATTCACGGGATTCTACAATTCAAACTAAGTATTGCATTTCACTACATTCTTCATCTTAACGAGAGGCGAGATATCCGTTGCCGAGAGTCATTTCACGTAGTTTACCGACAAAGCCCCCGCCCACACAGTGGAGTGCAACTGCGACCAATAGAAAAATCCCGCGATGCATATGCTGCATCTGTATAACGATACAAATCGGAGACGAGCCTCATATGAGGCAGGTCATAAGCGCACTAGGTGGGGATGGATGGGCATCGACAAGAGCATTGCTCGTGAAGCCAGAGTGGGGCACTCAAAAAGCAATCGAGTGGAGGACTAGGGTGGCCAACCCAGCAGCTTGCGCTACGTTTCATCCATCCATCGATTGCCTCAAGGAGCAACCAAGTGGAGGACTAGGGTGGCCAACCCAACGGCTTGTTCCATGTTTCATCCATCCATCAATCACCTCTCGAGAGTGTCCCCAATCAGCAAAGGCAAACGAAAAACGAGGCAGGGCACGTTGCTATCTAACAAAAACGACAACCACGAGCGCTCCAGGAGGCTCGAGACTTCCACCGAGGAGCATTGTGCCAACATGTATCTTGCAAATCGAGGCCAACAGAAAACAATGCCAATGAAATTGGATCCATGGGGAGGGGCCCCTGAGCTCCGATGCCAAATTTTGTCGAGGCAATTTCGGGCGACAATCGAGTGGAGGACTAGGGTGGCTAGCCCAAATGGGTTTCCCCGCCTTTTCATCCCCCATCCAATGATTGCAGCCTCACAACTAACCCCTCGCAAAAGGGCTGGAAAATGGGGCACAAGGTTCCCTCACCAAGATCCAGCAACAGAAGGAAGGAAAGCCCGCAGCAACGTATGCAAAGGCAGGCGGGGGTAGAGAACAACCAAGGGAATCTCGCTCGGCTACACGACGAGCATCCACCTTCAGATAAATAACGGAGTGGAAAAGGTCACAACGACACAGCAAGGGGCCCCAACATCGACATCGACGTTTTTCCTGCCGCGTGACCGACGGCTCGCTCGCTTCTCCCTTGTCGAGGTGCACAAGGCACCGAGCGGCTAAACACTCTGCAGCATACTTTTCGTCAAAGACGGATGTTGGGATGGAGACATCTTGACACCATCCTCCCTAGCTTAAGAAGTGACAGGCAGGAGTCAACGACGTCGATCAACGCCCCAACAACAAACGAGCGGGAGGATGATAGCAGATTCATCCCCCACGTGTATGCTCTGCAGCCAAAACGATGACAATCAGGCCCGAATTTCAATGATCCTACCACAGGTTCACCTACAGTAACCTTGTTACGACTTATCCTTCCTCTAAATGATAAGTTTCAGGGAACTTCTCACGACGTCACCGGTAGCGAACCGCCGTTGTCGACGCGATCCGAACACTTCACCGGATCAGTCAATCGGTAGGAGCGACGGGCGGTGTGTACAAAGGGTAGGGACGTAGTCAACACGGGCTAATGACACGCGCTTACTAGGAATTCCTCGTTGAATACCAATAATTGCAATGGTCTATCCCCATCACGATGCAATTTGAGAATATTTCCCAGCCCTCTCGAGCTAGGGAGAAAAACTCATTGACTGCATCAGTGTAGCGCGTGTGCGGCCCCGAACATCTAAGGGAATCATAGACCTGTTATTGCCTCAAACTTCCATGGCCTAAATGGCCATAGTCCCTCTAAGAAGCTGGTCGCGAAGGGGAACCTCCACGTAGCTAGTTAGGAGGCTGAGGTCTCGTTCATTATCAGAATTAACCAGACAAATCACTCCACCAACTAAGAACGGCCATGCACCACCACCCATAGAATCAAGAAAGAGCTCTCAATCTGTCAATCCTTACTATGTCTGGACCTGGTAAGTTTTCCTGTGTTGAGTCAAATTAAGCTGTAGGCTCCACTCCTGGTGGTGCCCTTCCATTAATTCCTTTAATTTTCAGCGTTGCGACCATACTCCCCCCAGAACCCAAACACTCTAATTTCTCAGAAGGTGCTGGCGGAGTCCATAGAGCAACATCCGTCGATCCCTGGTTGACATCGTTTATGGTTGAGACTAGGACGGTATCTGATCATCTTCAAGCCCCCAACTTTCGTTCTTGATTAATGAAAACATCCTTGGAAAATGCTTTCGCAGTGGTTCATCTTTCATAAATCCAAGAATTTCACCTTTGACAATGAAATACGAATGCCCCCGACAGTCCCTATCAATCATTACTCCGGTCCCGAAGGCCAACACAATAGGACCAGACTCCTATCACGTTATTCCATGCTAATGTATTTAGAGCATAAGCTTGCTTTGAGCACTCTAATTTTTTCAAAGTAACAACGCCAGAGCCATGACCCAGCCAATTAAGGTGAGGAGCACCGTTGGCAAAAGGGACGGAAGGGCAGGTGCACACCGAATAGGCAGACCGACCTTTACGACCCAAGATCCAACTACGAGATTTTTAACCACAACAACTTAAATATACGATATTGGAGCTGGAATTAAGGTACCATCAAAGAAACTATAACTGATTTAATGAGCCATCCGCAGTTTCACAGTCTGAATTAGTTCATACTTAGACATGCATGGCTTAATCTTTGAGACAACCATATGACTACTGGCAGGATCAACTAGCTAGCATCCTAGCACTTCAAGGCACCCGAGGGCTCTATGCAGAGGCCGCTTGGATCGCCCATCAACGACAGGATATTGATTTCCAAGATACGTATAGGCTTCTTCCTTTTATTCCTTGCAAGGTTGCGAGTGCTGATGAGCGATCCGAGTGGAAATACCACCGAGGGGTGAGGGGAAAGAAAAGGCCAACAACAACTGTGGAGGGAGGAGAAGGAACATGCAAAGCAGGGTCGGCAACTGGATTGGGGCAACCGAATGAAGAGAAGGAAACAAGAATATCCCTCAACCTTCCAAACCGAGTGCGACGACCGCCTAGGCCCCATAAGCTAAACAGCTGCAAGTGTGGGGTTCTTGTGTTTAAATCCATGCAGTGAGCCTAATGTACCGCATAAAGAGAAGGTGAAGGGCCCGATTCGAAACTCCTTTCCAAGTGGTCCAACAAGAGAGAGGCCAATGGTCAGATTGGGGCAACCGAAAGAAGAGAGGGAACGCGCAGAGCCCTCGAGCTTCGAAACCAAGTACGGCGGCCGCCTTAGCCCCACAAGCTAAATAGATGGAAGTGTGGGGTTCTTATGTTTGAATCCATGCAATGAGCCTTATGTACCGTGGAAAAATAAGGTGAAGAATCCATGACAAAACTTCTTTCTGAACGATCCAACGAGAGCAAAGCCAGCAATCGGATTGGGAGAGCTGAAAGAAGAGAAGGAACAAGCAAAGCCCCTCAACCTTCCAAAACCCGGTACGGAAGCCACCTGGGCCCCACAAGCTAAACAACTATGTCTATGGGGTTCCTATGTTTAAAGGCATGGGGCAACCTAATATACCGTAGAAAAGGAAGGCGGAGATTCTAAGTCGAAACTTTTTTCCGAACGGTCCGACGAGAGCAAAGTCGATAGCCAGATTAGGGCAACCGAAAGAAGAGAAGGAACAAGCAAAGCCCCTCAACATTCCAAAACCCAGTACAGCAGCTACCTGGGCCCCACAAGCTAAACAAATATGTCTATGGGGTTCCTATGTTTAAAGCCGTGGGGCGACCTAATATACCGCAGAAAAGGAAGGTGGAGATTCCAAGTCGAAACTCCTTTCCCGACGGTCCAACAAGAGCGAAGCCGACAGTCAGACTAGGGCAACCGAAAGAAGAGAAGGAATAAGCAGCGCCCTCAAGACTTCGAAACCGAGTACGGCGGCTGCCTAGGCCCCACAAGCTAAGCAACTGCAAGTGTGGGTTTCTTATTTTTAAAGCCGTGCAGCGAGCCTAATATACCGCGGAAAATGAAGGTGAAGATTCCAAGTCGAAACTCCTTTCCGAACGGTGCAACGAGAGCGAAGCTGACAACCAGATTGGGGCAAACGAAAGAAGAGAAGGAACAAGCAGACCCCTCAACCTTTGAAACCGGGTATGGCGGCTGCCTAGGCTCCATAAGCTAAACAGATACAAGTGTGGGGTTCTTATGTTTAAAGCCATGCAGTGAGCCTGATATACCACAGAAAAAGGAGGCAAAGGTTTCAGGTCGAAACCTCTTTTCGAACGCGCCACCGAGAGCAAAGTCGACAGTCAAATTGGGGCGACCGAGAGGAGAGAAGGACAAAGGAAATCCCTCAACCTTCGAAACTGAGTATGATAGCTGCCTAGGCCCCACAAGCTAAACAGTTGCAAGTGTGGGGTTCTTGTGTTTAAATCCGTGCAGCGAGCCTAATATACCGCAGAAAAAAGAAGGTGGAGATTCCGCATCGAATCTTCTTTTCGCACGATCCAACGAGGGAAAACCTGTGGACAGAGTGAAAAGGTCCGAAACAAAGACGAACAAGGCAGCTCTCCACCTTTCATGCCGAGCATTGACACAAAACCTGTGAGTTTTCCTCGCCAGCTAAACAACATGACATCGAGACCTTATCGCCTGCGGCCGTCTCAATGCAAGGACAAGCCATGGTGAGAGCGTTCCACCCTGTATCTCTATTCATACCAATCCTCCTCGACCAATTAGGATGGAATTTTCTATGGGAAAGTATACATCGGCCCAACAACACTGCTACCGATACAAGGACAAAGAAAACCGATCCCAAAACTCTTTGGCCACATTATTAAATAGACTCCAAATCCAATGCAAGCGAAGATGGTAAGCAAAGTTAATAGAGTGCTGTCATGTTGAGGCAAAACTTCAACTGGCCATCAAAAAAACTGAGCCTCGAAATGCTTTCGAAGGAAGCACACCATTGATGCACCCCTGCCAAAAATCCCGTCGTTGCTCTTACAAATGGTCTCTGGTCGCACAACATGCCAACATGGAAAAAGTACAAGCACAATAGATAGGTCTCCATAGAGACCTAACAGTGAAAAGGAAATCCCTTGTTTGAAGCCACCACAAACCCCAAAACTCCACGTTGAATGGAAACAGGCTTTGTTTTACCGATGCCTCCAAAGATGAGCATTTCCAACTTTACCACTCATGTGTTACCAAGTTGAACGATATCCCATTGAGAGTCGACCACCCTACGAATGACCCGAGGCCAATTTTCAAACAGACCCGACAAGCAACGCATCCATCACACCACCCTTCGCACAAAATGACACTTCCACCGTGGGAGAAGTGCACGATAGGAAACAACGTAGTAATTTAACCAACTGCTTCAAACCGGCGATCGAAAGGGGAAATATATCTGAGAGAAGACCGAAGATGGAAGCCCTCGTGCGAAGCCACCGTAAACCCCATAACTCCACCTTGAATGGAACTTACGGGATTTGTTTTCTCAGTGCCTCCGAAGATGAGCATTGCCAACATTACCGCTCATGTGTTACCAAGTCGAACGATAGCCCGTTGCGAGTCGACCGCCCTAAGAATGACCCGAGGCCAATTTTCAAGAAGACCTGACAAGCAACATATCCATTGCACCACCCTTTGTACAAAATGACACTTCCACCGTGAGAGAAGTGCACGATAGGCAACACTGTAGTAATTTAACCAGCAGCTTCGAACTGGTGACCGAAAGGGGCGATATATCTGAGAGAAGACCGAAAATGGAAGCCCTCGTGCAAAGCCACCACAAACCCCATAACTCCATGTTGAATGGAACCTACAGGCTTTGTTTTCCTGGTGCCTCTGAAGATGAGCATTGCCAGCATTACCGCTCATGTGTTACCAAGTCGAACGATAGTCTGTTGGGAGTTGACCGCCCTACGAATGACCTGAGGCCAATTTTCAAGCAGACCCAACAAGCAACGCATCCATCGCACCACCCTTCGCATGAAAAGACACTTCCACCACAAGAGAAGTGCACGATAGACAACAATGTAGTAATTTAATCGACAGCTTCGAACCGGCGACCGAAAGGGGCAACACGTTCGAGAGAAGACCGAAGATGCAAGCCCTCGTAAGCCACCGCAAACCCCAAAACTCCATGTTGAATGGAACTTACAGGCTTTGTTTCCCGGTGCCTCCGAAGATGAGCATTGCCAACATTACTGCTCATGTTTTACCGAGCCGCATGATAGCCCGTTGAGAGTCCACCGCCCTACGAATGACCCGAGGCCAATTTTCAAGCAGACCCGACAAGCAACGCATCCATCACACCACCTTTCAGATGAAACTACACTTCCACTGTGAGAGAAGTGCATGATAGGCAACAACATAGTAATTTAACCAACAACTTCGAACGGGTGACCGAAAGAGGCAACACATCCGAGAGAAGACCGAAGATGCAAGCCCTCGTGCGAAGCCACCGCAAACCCCAAAACTCCACATTGAATGGAACTTATAGGCTTTGTTTTCCCGGTGCCTCTGAAGATGAGCATTGCAAACATTACCGATCATGTGTTACCGAGCCGTACGATAGCCCGTTGAGAGTCGACCACCCTACAAATGACCCGAGGCCAATTTTCAAGTAGACCCGACAAGCAACGCATCCATCGCACCACCCTTCACACGAAATTACTTTTCCAACCCGAAGCCCACCAAGGGAGTAATAGGGAAAAAGACAAGGCAGTGGAAGTTAAGGGGTTGGATTGGTCACCACTTAATGTTTTTAGCACACTTGCACAGCAAACGAAGGGCCCAGGGAGCGCCCACAACGATCACACAAAGAACGGCTCGACCGCAAGTCCCGTCAAACTCATGCCCACCAAGGGAGTAATAGGGAAAAAGACAAGGCAGTGGAAGTTAAGGAGTTGGATTGGTCACCACTTAATGTTTTTATCACACTTGCGCAGCAAATGAAGGGCCCAAGGAGCACCCACAATGATCGCACAAAGAATGGCTCGACCATAAGTCCCGTCAAAGTCATGCCCACCAAGGGAGTAATAGGGAAAAAGACAAGGAAGTGGAAGTTAAGGAGTCGGATTGGTCACCACTTAATGTTTTTAGCACACTTGTGCAGCAAACGAAGGGCCCAGGGAGCGCCCACAATGATCGCATAAAGAACAGCTCAACCACAAGTCCCGTCAAAATCATGCCCACCAAGGGAGTAATAGGGAAAAATACAAGGCAGTGGAAGTTAAGGAGTTGGATTGGTCACCACTTAATGTTTTTAGCACACTTCCGCAGCAAATGAAGTGCCCAGGGAGCGCCCACAATGATCGCACAAAGAACGGATCGACTGCAAGTCCCGTCAAACTCATGCCCACCAAGGGAGTAATAGGGAAAAAGACAAGGTAATGGAAGTTAAGGGGCCGGATTGGTCACCACTTAACCTTTTTAGCACACTCACGTGGAAAACAAAGGGCCCAAGGAGTGCACAAAAGGAGCGCCCCAATGAGTGCACACAAGGAGCGCCCAAGCAGCACGCCCAAGGAGCTCCCAAGGAGTGCCCACAAGGAGCACACAAGGAGCGCCCATAAGGAGCGCACGCAAGGAGTGCACACAAGGAGCACCCACAAGGAGCGCCCACAAGGAGCGCCCAAGGAGCGCCCAAGTAGTGCGCCCAAGGAGAGCCCAAGGAGCGCCCACAAGGAGTGCCCAAAGAGCGCACGCAAGGAGCGCCCAAGGAGCGCATAGAAGGAGCGCACGCAAGGAGCGGCCAAGGAGCGCATGCAAGGAGCGCCCACAAGGAGCGCCCAAGGAGCACACGCAAGGGGTGCCCATAAGGAGCGCCCACAAGGAGCGCCCAAGTAGCGGGCCCATGGAGCGCCCCAAGGAGCGCACACAAGGAGCGCCCACAAGTAGCGGGCCCAAGGAGTGCACGCAAGGAGCGCCCACAAGGAGCTTCCAAGGAGCACATGCAAGGAACACCCAAGGAGCGCACATAAGGAGCACCTAAGGAGTGCACGCAAGGAGCGCCCAAGGAGCGCATGCAAGGAGCACCCACAAGGAGCGCCCGCATGGAGCGCCCAAATCCCGTCAATTTCTTTCCCACCAAGGCAGTAAAAGGTAAAAAGACAAGGTAGTGAAAGTTAAGGGGACGGATTGGTCACCGCTTAACGTTTTTAGCACACTTGGCAGGAAAAAGGAGCACCCAAAAGGTGCACCCAAGGAATGCCTAAAAGGTGCACCCACAAGGAGTGCCCGAGGAGCGCCCACTAGGAGCGCCCGCAAGGTGCGCCCAAGGAGCGCCCGCTAGGAGCGCCCATAAGGAGCACCCAAGGAGCACCCGCAAGGAGTGCCCAAGGAGTTCCCGCAAGGAGCACCCACTAGGAGTGCCCACTAGGAGTGCCCAAGGAGCGCCCACAATGACCGCCCAAAAGGTGCGCCCAAGGAGCACCCACAAGGAGCGCCCAAGGAGCGCCCACCAAGAGCACCCACAGGGAGCACCCCAAGGAACGCACAGTGGGAACACACACGAGGAGCACCCAAGGAACGGCCCAAACCGAAAGCCCGTCAAATTCATGTTCGCCAAGTGAGTGATCGACAAAAATACAAGCTAGCAGGATTTAAGGAGTCGGATTGGTCATGACTAAACGTTTTTAGCTCGCTTTCCCGGCAAACGAAGGGCCCCATCAAGAGCGCCGAAGGAGCCAGCCGAACCCAAAGCACGTCAAAGCCATGCCCACCGAGTGAGCGACCAGCAAAAAGACAAGCTAGCGGCAGTTTAGGAGTCCGGTTAGTCACCACTAAATGTTTTTAGCTCACTTTCCTGGAAAACGAAGGGCCCCATCAAGAGCGCCGAAGGAACGACTCGAATGCAAAGCTTATCAAATTCATTCCCACCAAGTGAGAAACCGACAAAAATACAAGGTAGTGGGAGTTAAGGAGAGGAATCAGTCACCACTTAACCTTTTTCGCTCACTTGCCCGGAAAACGAAGGGCCCATCAGGAGCGCCCAAGGAACGGCTCGAACCGAAAGCCCGTCAAAGTCTCACCCGCTAAGTGAGCGATAAGAAAAAGGGCAAGCCAGTGGGAGTTGAGGATCCGGATTGGTCACCACATAACATTTTTAGCTCGCTTTCCTGGAAAACGAAGGGCCCCATCAAGAGCGCCGAAGGAATGACTCGAACCCAAAGCCCTTCAAAGTCTTGCCCACCAAGTGAGCGACCAACGAAAAGACAAGGTAGTGGGAGTTAAGGAGAGGACTTGGTCACCACTTAACGTTTGTGGCTCACTTTCCCGAAAAATGAAGGGCCCATCAGGAACGCCCAAAGGATGGCTCGAACCGAAATCCCGTGAAAGTCATGCCCGCCAAGTGAGTGATAGGAAAAAAGGCAAGCTAGTGGGAGTTAAGGAGTCGGATTGGTCACCACCTAACGTTTTTAGCTCGCTTTCCCGGCAAATGAAGGGCCCCATCAAGAGTGTCAAAGGAATGACTCGAACCCAAATCCCGTAAAAGTCATGCCCATCAAGCGAGCAACTGACAAAAAGACAAGGCAGTGGGAGTTAAGGAGAGGAATTGGTCACCACTTAACGTTTTTGGCTCGCTTTCCCGGCAAACAAAGGGCCCCATCAGGAGCGTCGAAGCAACGAATTGAACCCAAATCTCGTCAAAGTCAAGCCCACCAAGCAAGCAACCAACAAAAAGACAAGGTACTGGGAGTTAAGGAGAGGAATTGGTCACCGCTTAACGTTTGTTAGCTCGCTTTTTTCGGCAAACAAAGGGCCCCATCAAGAGTGCCTGGAAAACGAAGGGCGCATCAGGAGCGCACACAAGGGGCAGCTCGAACCGAAATCCCACCAAAAGACAAGCTAGCAGGAGTTAAGGAGCCAGATTGGTCACCACTCAACGTTTGTTAGCTCGCTTGCCCGGCAAACAAAGGGCCCCATCAAGAGTGCTGAAGGAATGGCTCGAACGCAAAGCCCACCAAAGCCATGCCCACCAAGTGAGCGACCGACAAAAAGGCAAGGTAGTGCTAGTTAAGGAGTCAGACTGGTCACCACTCAATGTTTTTAGCTCGCTTGCTCGACAAGTGAAGGGCACCATCAAGAGCGTCGAAGGAACACCTCAAACCCAAAGCCCATCAAAGTCGTGCCCACCAAGTGAGCGACTGAAAAAAAGACAAGGCAGTGACAGTTAAGGAGAGGAATCCATCACCACTTAACATTTTTCGTTCACTTTCCTGGAAAACGAAGGGCCCATACGGAGTGCCCAAGTAACGGCTCGAACTGAAAGCCCATCAAAGTGATTCCCTCCAAGTGAGTGGTAGGCAAAAAGACAAGCTAATGGGAGTTGAGGAGCTAGATTGGTCACCACATAACATTTTTAGCTCACTTTCCCGGCAAACGGAGGGCCCCATCAAGAGCATCGAAGGAATGACTCGAGCCTAAAGCCTGTTAAAGTCATGCCCACCAAGTGAGCGACCAACAAAAAACAAGCTAGTGGGAGTTAAGGAGAGGAATTGGTCGCCACTTAACATTTGTGGCTCACTTGCCCAAAAAACGAAGGGCCCATCAGGAGCGCCCATGGAACGGCTCGAACCGAAATCCTGTCAAAGTCATGCCCACCAAGTGAGCGATAGGAAAAAAGACAAGCCAGTGGGAGTTAAGGAGTCGGATTGGTCACCACTTAACGTTTTTAGCTCGCTTGCCCGGCAAATTAAGGGCCCCATCAAGAGCGCCGGAGGAACGGCTCGAACCCAAAGCCCGTCAAAGTCATGCCCACCAAGTGAGCGACCAACAAAAAGGCAAGGCAATGGGAGTTAAGGAGTCGGACTGGTCACCACTTAACGTTTTCAGCTCGCCTACCCGAAAAAATGAAGGGCCCATCAGGAGCACCCAAGGAATGGCTCGAACCAAAATCCCGTCAAAGCCATGCTTGCCAAGTGAGTGACCGAAAAAAAGGTAATGCAGTGGGAGTTAAGGAGTCGGACTGGTCACCACTTAACGTTTTTAGCTCGCCTGCCTGAAAAAACGAAGGGCCCATCAGGAGCGCCCAAGGAACGGCTGGAACCGAAATCCCGTCAAAGCCATTACCGCCAAGTGAGTGATAGGCAAAAGGACAAGCCAGCAGGAGTTAAGGTGTCGGATTGGTCATTGCTTAACGCTTTTAGCTCGCTTTCCCAGCAAATGAAGGACCCCGTCAAGAGCGTCGAAGGAATGACTCGAACCCAAATCCCGTCAAATTCATGCCCACCAAGTGAGCGACCGACAAAAAGACGAGGTATTGGGAGCGAAGGAGAGGAATTTGTCACCGCTTAACTTTCTTAGCCCACTTGCCCAAAAAAGGAAGGGTCCATCAAGAGTGCACACAAGGGGCGGCTCGAACTGAAAGCCCGTCAAAGTCATGCCCGCCAAGTGAGGGATAGGCCAAAAGACAAGCTAGCGGGAGTTAAGGAGTCGGAGTCGGATTGGGCACAGCTCCAAGTTTTTTAGCTCGCTTTCCCAGAAAACGAAGGGCCCCATCAACAGCGTTGAAGGAATAGCTCGAACCCAAATCCTGACAAAGTCATGCCCACCAAGTGAGAGACCGACAAAAAGACAAGGCAGTGGGAGTTAACGAGAGGAATCAGTCACCACTTAACGTTTTTCGCTCACTTTCCCGAAAAACGAAGGGCCCATCAGGAGTGCCCAAGGAATGGCTTGAACCGAAAGCTCGTCAAAGTCTCGCCCGCCAAGTGAGCGATAGGAAAAAAGATAAGCCAGTGGGAGTTGAGGAGCCAGATTGGTCACCACATAATGTTTTTAGCTAGCTTGTCCGGCAAACGAAGGGCCCCATCAAGAGCGTTGAAGGAACGGCTCGAACCCAAAGCCCATCAGAGTCATGCCCACCAAGTGAGCGACCAACAAAAAGACAAGGCAGTGGGAGTTAAGGAGAGGAATTGGTCGCCACGTAACATTTGTGGCTCACTTGCCCAAAAAACGAAGGGCCCGTCAGGAGCACCCAAGGGACGGCTCAAACAGAAAGCCCGTGAAAGTCATGCCTTCCAAGTGAGTGATAGGCAAAAATACAAGCCAACGGGAGTTAAGGAGTCGTATTGGTCACCCCTTGACATTTTTAGCTCGCCTTCCTCGCAAACGAAGGGCCCCATCAAGAGCGCCGAAGGAACGGCTTGAACCCAAAGCCCATCAAATTCATTCCCACCAAGTGAGCAACCAACCAAAAGACAAGGCAGTGGGAGTTAAGGAGAGGAAACGGTCACCACTTAACTCTTTTAGCTCGCTTGCCCAAAAAAAAGAAGGGCCCATCAAGAGCGCCCGAGGAATGGCTCGAACCGAAAGCCTGTCAAATTCATGCCCGCCAAGTGAGTGATGGGCAAAAGGATAAGCTAGTGGGAGTTAAGGGGTCGCATTGGTCACTGCTTAACATTTTTAGCTCGCTTGCATGGTAAACCAAGGGCCCCATCAAGAGCGCCAAAGGAACAACTCGAGCCCAAATCCCATCAAATTCATGCCCACCATGCAAATGACCGACAAAAAGACAACGCAGTGGGAGTTAAGGAGAGGAATTGGTCACCACTTAACGTCCTTAGCTCCCTTGCCCAAAAAACAAAGGGCCCATCAAGAGCACACACAAGGGGCGGCTTGAAACGAAATCTCATCAAAGTCATGCTCGCCAAGTGAGTGATAGGAAAAAAGACAAGCTAGCGGGAGTCAAGGAGTCAGATTGGCCAGCGCTCAATGTTTTTAGCTCGCTTACCCAGCAAACGAAGGGCCCCATCAAGAGCGTCGGAGGAACAGCTCGAACCCAAAGCCCGTCAAAGTCATGCCCTCCAAGTGAGCGACCGACAAAAAGACAAGGTAGTTGGGGAGTTGAGGACAGGAATCGGTCACCACTTAATGGTTTTGGCTCACTTTCCCGAAGAACGAAGGGCCCCCCAGGAGCGCCCAAGGAACGGCTCAAACTGAAAGCCCATCAAAGGCATGCTCGCCAAGTGGGTGATAGGAAAAAAGACAGGCTAGTGGGAGTTAGGGAGTAGGATTGGTCACCACTTAAACGTTTTTAGCTCACTTTCCTAGCAAACAAAGGCCCCATCAAGAGTGCCCGAGGAATGAATCGACCCCAGTGCCCACCAAAGTCATGCCCACCAAGCGAGTGACCATCAAACAGGAAAGGTAGTGGGAATTTAAGGAGAGGGACTGGTCACTACTTAACATTTTTAGCTCACTTTCCCAGAAAATGAAGGGCCAATCAGGAGTGCCCAAGGAACGGCTCGGACATGAAGCCCGTCAAAGTCGTGCCCAACAAGTGAGTGACCAGAAAAGAGAAAAGGCGGTGGGAGATAAGGAAAGGGATTGGTGGCCACTTAACGTTTTTTTAGCTCACTTTCACAAAAAACGAAGGGCCCCTCAAGACAACCCACAAGGGGCGCCCACAAGGAGCTCCCAAGGAGAACCCACCGGGAGGACCCACAAGGGGCGTGGAAGGTGCTCCAACAAGGAGCGCACACAAGGGGCGCCCAAGGAATGACTCGAATGCAAATCCCGTCAAAGTCATGCCCACCAAGTGAGTGACCAGCAAAAATAAAATACAGTGGGAGTCAAGGAGACATATTTGTCACCACTCAACGTTTTTAGCTCGCTTTCCTAGCAAACGAATGGCCCAAGGATCGCCCATGGGGAACCCACATGGAGCACCCACAAGGAGCGCCCAAGGAGCACCCACAAGGAGCGCCCGAGGGGCAGACGAGGTGCACCGACAAGGACTACACAAGGAACGCCCGAGGGGCAGACGATGTGCACCCACAAGGACTTCCCAAGGAACGCCCGAGGCGCAGACGAGGTGCACCCACAAGGACTGCCCAAGGAACACCCACAAGGACAGCCCAAGGAACGGCTCCCGCGTAAAGCCTTTCAAAGTGATGCCCACCAAGTGAGTGGCCAGAAAAAAGACAAGGCAGTGGGAGTTAAGGAGAGGGATTGGTCACCATTGAACATTTTTAGCACACTTACCTGGCAAACGAAGGTCCCACAAGGAGCGCCCAAGGAATAATTCGAACACAAAGCCATCAAAAGCCGTGCCCACCGATTGAGTAACCAGAAAAATGACAAGGTAGTGGGAGTTAAGGAGGGGGGTTCATCACCGCTTAACATTTTTAGCTCACTTGCCCAAAAAATGAAGGGGGCCGTCAGGAGCTCCCAAGGAATGCCTCGAACCCAAATCCCGTCAAAGTCATGCCCACCAAGTGGGTTACTGGAAAAAATACAAGGCAGTGGAAGTTAAGGAGAGGGATTGGTCACCACTTAACGTTTCTAGCTCACTTTCCCGGAAAACAAAGGGCCCATCCAGAGCTCCCAAGGAACGACTCGAACCCAAGTCCGGTCAAAGTGATGCCCACAAAGTGAGTGGCTAGCAAAAGTACAAGGTAGTGGGAGTTAAGGAGAGGGATTGGTCACCACTTAACGTTTTTGGCTCACTTGCCCAGAAAACGAAGGGCCCATCAGGAGTGCCCAAGGAACGACTCGAAACCAAAGCCCATCAAAGGCATGCCCGTTAAGTAGGTGACCGAAAAAAGACAAGGTAGCGGGAGTTAAGGAGAGGGATTGGTCGCCACTTGATGCTTTTAGCTCATTTTCCCGGGAAATGAAGGGTCCGTCAGGAGCGCACACAAGGAGCGCCCACAGGGAGCGACCAAGTAGTGCCCAACGAAGGACTCGAACCCAAATCCCATCAAAGCAATGCCCACCAAGTGGGTGACCAAAAAAAGGGCAAGGTAGTGGGAGTGGTCACCACTTAACGTTCTTAGCTCACTTGTCCATCGAACAAATGGCCCAAGGAGCGCCAATAAGGAGCGCCCACAAGGAGCACCCAAGGTGCGGCGACAAGGAGTGGCCAAGCAACGCCCAAGGAAGAGCTCGAACCCAAAGCCCGCCAAAGTCATGCCCAACCTTCTCCGTGACTTTGCCATTTTTTTTTCTTCTTCCCCACAGGAAACCCCAGCCTTCCTCGTGACTTAGCCGTTTCTTTTTCTTCTTCCCCGCGGGAAACCCCAACCTTCCCCGCGACTTGGCCGTTTTTCTTCTCTTCTTCCCCGCAGGAAACCCCAACCTTCCCCATGACTTTTCCGCTCTTGTTTTCTTCTTCCCCGCGACTTAGCCTTTTTTTTTCTCTTCTCCCCCACGGGAAGCCCCAACCTTCCCCATGACTTTGCCATTTTTTTCTCTTCTTCCCCGTGACTTAGCCGCCTTTTTTCTCTTCTTCCCCGCGGGAAGCCCCAACCTTCTCCGTGACTTAGCCAATTTTTTTCTCTTCTTCCCCGCCAGAAACCCCAACCTTCCCTGTGACTTTGCCGTTTTTTTCTCGTCTTCCCCGCGGGAAACCCCAACCTTCCACGCGATTTTGCCATTTTTTTCTTGTCTTCCCCATGGGAAACCCCAACCTTCCCCATGACATAGCTGCTTTTTTTCTCCTCTTCCCCCCGGGAAACCCCAACCTTCCCCGCGACTTTGCCGTTTTTCTCTCGTCTTCCCCACGGGAAACCCCAACCTTCACTGCGGCTTTTTCGTTTTTTTCTCTTCTTCCCTGCGGGAAACCAAAACCCCTTCCCCGTGACTTGGGATCTTTTTTTCTCTTCTCCCCTACGGGAAAGCCCAACCTTCCCCGCGACTTTGCCCTTTTTTTCTCTTCTTCCCCGCGACTTAGCCACTTTTTTTCTCTTCTTCCCCGTCGGAAACCCCAACCTTCCCCATGACTTTGCTGCTTTTTTTCTCTTCTTCCCCGCGGGAAACCCCAACCTTCCCCGTGACTTAGCCATTTCTTTTTCTTCTTCCCCACGGGAAACCCCAACCTTCCCCGTGACTTAGCCATTTCTTTTTCTTCTTCCCCACGGGAAACCCCAACCTTCCCCGCGACTTGGCCGTTTTTCTTCTCTTCTTCCCCGCCGGAAACCCCAACCTTCCCCGGGACTTTTCGACTCTTGTTTTCTTCTTCCCCGTGACTTAGCCTTTTTTCTTCTCTTCTCCCCCGCGGGAAGCCCCAACCTTCCCTGCGACTTTGCCGTTTTTTTCTCTTCTTCCCCACAGGAAGCCCCAACCTTCCGCGCGACTTAGCCGCTTTTTTTTCTCTTCTTCCCCACGGGAAGCCCCAACCTTCCCCGTGACTTAGCCGATTTTTTTCTCCTCTTCCGCGCAGGAAACCCTAAGCTTCCCCGCGACTTTGCCGTTTTTCTCTCGTCTTCCCCATAGGAAACCCCAACCTTCCCTGCGGCTTTGCCATTTTTTTCTCTTCTTCCCCACAGGAAACCCCAACCCCTTCCCCGCGACTTGCACGCTTTTTTTCTCTTCTCCCCCACAGGAAAGTCCAACCTTCCCCGCAAATTTGCCCTTTTTTTCTCATCTTCCCCGCAGGAAGCCCCAACCTTCCCTGCGACTTAGCTGTTTTTTTCTCTTCTTCCCCACCGGAAACCCCAACCTTCCCCGCGACTTTGCCGCTTTTTTTCTCTTCTTCCCCGCGGGAAACCCCAGCCTTCCCCGCGACTTAGCCATTTCTTTTTCTTCTTTCCCGCAGGAAACCTCGACCTTCACTGCGACTTGGCCGTTTTTCTTCTCTTCTTCCCCGCGGGAAACCCCAACCTTCCCCGCGACTTTGCCACTCTTGTTTTCTTCTTCCCCACGACTTAGCCTTTTTTTTTCTCTTCTCCCCCGCGGGAATCCCCAACCTTCCCCGCGAATTTGCCGTTTTTTTCTCTTCTTCCCCGAGGGAAGCCCCAACCTTCCCCGTGACTTAGCCGCTTTTTTTTTCTCTTCTTCCCCACGGGAAGCCCCAACCTTCCCCGCCACTTAGCCGATTTTTTTCTCTTCCCCCCCCCGGAAACCCCAACCTTCCCCATGACTTTGCCATTTTTTTCTCATCTTCCCTGCGGGAAACCCCAACCTTCCCCATGACTTTGCCATTTTTTTCTCGTCTTCCCCACGGGAAACCCCAACCTACCCCGCAACTTTGCCGTTTTTTTCTCGTCTTCCCCACGGGAAACCCCAACCTTCCCTGCGGCTTTGCCATTTTTTTCTCTTCTTCCCCGTGGGAAACCCCAACACCTTCCTCGTGACTTGGGTGCTTTTTTTCTCTTCTCCCCCACAAGAAATCCCAACCTTCCCTGCGAATTTGCCCTTTTTTTCTCTTCTTCCCTGTGGGAAGCCCCAACCTTCCCCGTGACTTAGCGGCTTTTTTTCCCTTCTTCCCCACCAGAAACCCCAACCTTCCCTGCGACTTTGCCAATTTCTTATCTTCTTCCTCATGGGAAACCCCAACCTTCCCCGCGACTTTGCCGTTTTTTTCTCTTCTTCCCTGCGGGAAACCCCAACCTTCCTCGCGACTTAGGCATTTTTTTCTCTTCTTCCCCACGGGAAACCCCAACCTTCGCCGTGACTTAGCCACTTTTTTCCTCTTCTTCCCCGAGGGAAACCCGAACCTTCCCCGCGACTTAGCTGCTTTTTTTCTCTTCTTCCCCACGGGAAACCCCAACCTTCCCCGCGACTTTGCCGCTTTTTTTCTCTTCTTCCCCGTGGGAAACCCCAACCTTCCCCGTGACTTTGCCACCTTTTTTTTCTCTTCTTCCCCGCGAGAAACCCCAACCTTCCCCGCGACTTTGCCCTTTTTTTCTCTTCTTCCCCGCGACTTTGCTGTTTTTTTCTCATCTTTCCCGTGACTTAGCCGCTTTTTTTTTCTCCTCTTCCCCGCGGGAAACCCCAACCTTCCCATGACTTTGCCCTTTTCTTCTCTTCTTCCACGCGGGAAACCCCAAACTTCCCTGCGACTTAGCCTCTTTTTTTCTATTCTTCCCCGCCGAAAAACCCAACCTTCGGCGTGACTTAGCCGCCTTTTTTCTATTCTTCCCCGCGGGAAACCCTAACCTTCCCCGCGACTTAGTCGCTTTTTTTTCTCTTCTTCCCCGTGGGAAACCCCAACCTTCCCCATGACTTAGCCACTTTTTTTTCTCTTCTTCCCCGTGGGAAACCCCAACCTTCCCCATGACTTAGCCACTTTTTTTTCTCTTCTTCCCCGTGGGAAACCCCAACCTTCCCCGCGACTTAGCCCTTTTTTTCTCTTATTCCCCACGGGAAACCCCAACCTTCCCCGTGACTTTACCCTTTTTTTCTCTTCTTCCCCGTGGGAAACCCTAACCTTCCCCACAACTTAGCCGCTTTTTTTTCTCTTCTTCCCCGCAGGAAACCCCAACCTTCCCTGTGACTTATCCGCTTTCTTTTCTCTTCTTCCCCGCGGGAAACCCCAACCTTCCCCGTGACTTAGCCGCTTTTTTTTCTCTTCTTCCCCGTGGGAAACCCCAACCTTCCCTGCGACTTTGCCCTTTTTTTCTCTTCTTCCCCGCGGGAAACCGCAACCTTCCCCACGACTTAGTCGCTTTTTTTCGCTTCTTCCTTGTGGGAAACCCCAACCTTCCCCATGACTTTGCCCTTTTTTTCTCTTCTTCCCCGCGGGAAACGCCAACCTTCCCCGTGACTTTGCCGCTTTTTTTTCTCTTCTTCCCCGCGACTTAGCTTCTTTTTTTTCTCTTCTTCCCCGTGGGAAACCCCAACCTTCCCCACGACTTAGCTGCTTTTTTCCTCTTCTTCCCTGTGGGAAACCCCAACCTTCCCCATGACTTGGCCATTTTTTTTTCTCTTTTTCTGTTTTCAAAAAAGTTAAGTAAAAGAAATTTTAACTTGGATGTTCAAAGTGTCAAGTGAGTTAAAGTTAAAAGTGTTAAGCAAGAGAGTGTTCAAAGTGTTAGAACTTGATTTTTGAAGTGTGTTTGTGGTGCACTGAATCAGGGCTACCAAGGGCTGAATCTCAGTGGATCGTGGTAGCAGGGCCACTCTGCCACTTACAATACCCTGTCGCATATTTAAGTCATCTGCAAAGGATTCTTCTCGCCGACCATTTGGAATTGAACTTCAAAGTTGCCCCGACCGGTTTTTCTCCTGTCCAGAGTTAGCAAGTGACACGAGCCCCTGGGGATGCCGAAGCACCCCTACTGTGGGTCACGATATAGTCGAAGAGTGACAAGTGCCGCTTCTAGCATGGATTCTGACTTAGAGGCGTTCAGTCATAATCCGACACACGGTAGCTTCGCACCACTGGATTTTCAACCAAGTGCGATGACCAATTGTGTGAATCAACGGTTCTTCTCGTACTAATTTGAATTACTATTGCGGCGCAGTTCATCAGTAGGGTAAAACTAACCTGTCTCATGATGGTCTAAACCCAGCTCACGTTCCCTATTGGTGGGTGAACAATCCAAAACTTGGTG
>LPNX011034759.1:177164-189664 GCA_001517045.1 Pseudotsuga menziesii | reverse complement strand
TTCCAAGTCAAAACTCCTTTTCGAACGGTGCAACGAGAGCGAAGCCGACAACTAGATTGGGGAAAATGAAAGAAGAGAAGGAACAAGTAGGCACCTCGACCTCTGAAACCGAGTACGGCAGCCGCCTAGGCCCCACAAGCTAAACAGCTGCAAGTGTGGGGTTCTTATGTTTAAAGCCATGCAGTGAGCCTGACATACCGCAGAAAAAGGAGGCGAAGGTTTCAGGTCGAAACCTCTTTTCGAACACGCCACCAAGAGAAAAGCTGAAAATCAAATTGGGGCGACCAAGAGAAGAGAAGGAACAAGCAAAGCCCTCAAACTTTGAAACTGAGTACGATGGCTGCCTAGGCCCCACAAGCTAAATAGCTGCAAGTGTGGGGTTCTTGTGTTTAAATCCATGCAGCGAGCCTAATATACCACAGAAAAAAGAAGGCGGAGATTCTGCATCAAATCTTCTTTTCGCACGATCCAATGAGAGCAAACCTATGGACGAAGTGAAGAGGTCCAAAACAAATACGAACAAGGCATCCCTCCACCTTTCAAGCCAAGCATTGAGAAAAAACCTGTGAGTTTGCCCCGCTAGCTAAACAGCATGACAGCGAGACCTTATCGCCTGCGGCCGTCTCAATGAGAGGAAAAGCCATGGCGAGCGCGTTCCATCCTACATCTCTATTCAGACCAATCCTCCTTGACCAAGCAGGATGGAATTTTCTATGGGAAGGTATACATCGGCCCAACAGCACTGCTACCGATACAAGGACAAAGCAAACCGATTCCAAAACTCTTTGGCCACATTATTAAATAGACTCCAAATCCAACGCAAGAGAAGATGGTAAGCAAAGTTAGAAGAGTTCCGTCATGTTGAGGCAAAACTTCAACTGCCCATCAAAAAAACTAAGCCTCGAAATGCTTTTGAAGGAAGCAAACCATTGATGCGCCCCTGCCAAAAATCTCATCGTTGCTCTTACAAATGGTCTTTGGTCACACAACATGCCAACATGGAAAAAGTACAAGCACAATAGATAGGTCTCCATAGAGACCTAATAGTGAAAATGCAATCCCTCGTTCGAAGCCACCACAAACCCCAAAACTCCACGTTGAATGGAAACAGGATTTGTTTTACCGGTGCCTCCGAATATGAGCATTGCCAACTTTACCGCTCATGTGTTACCAAGTCGAACGATAGCCTGTTGAGAGTCAACCACCCTACGAATGACCTGAGGCCAATTTTCAAGCAGGCCCGACAAGCAACGCATCCATCGCACCACCCTTCACATGAAATGACACTTCCACCGCGGGAGAAGTGCATGATAGGCAACAATGTAGTAATTTAACCAGCAGCTTCGAACCAGCAACCGAAAGGGGCTATAGATCCGAGAGAAGAGCGAATATGGAAGCCCTCGTGCGAAGCCACCACAAACCCCAAAACTCTACATTGAATGGAACCTACAGGCTTTGTTTTCCCGGTGCCTCCGAAGATGAGCATTGCCAACATTACCACTCATGTGTTACCAAGTCGAACGATAGCCCGTTGGGAGTCGACCGCCCTACGAATGACCAGAGGCCAATTTTCAAGCAGACCCGACAAGCAACGCATCCATCGCACCACCCTTCGCACGAAAAGACACTTCCACCAGGAGAGAAGTGCACGATAGGCACCAACATAGTAATTTAACCGACAACTTTGAACCGGCGACCAAAAGGGGCAACACGTCCGAGAGAAGACCGAAGATGCAAGCCCTTGTGCAAAGAGACCGCAAACCCCAAAACTCCACTTTGAATGGAAATTATGGGCTTTGTTTTCCTGGTGCCTCCGAATATGAGCATTTCCAACATTATCGCTCATGTGTTACCGAGCCGCACGATAGCCCGTTGAGAGTTGACCGCCCTACGAATGACCTGAGGCCAATTTTCAAGCAGACCCGACAAGCAACGCATCCATCGCACCACCCTTTGCACGAAACTACACTTCCACCACAAGAGAAGTGAACGATAGGCAACGACGCAGTAATTTAACCAACAGGTTCGAACCGGCGACCGAAAGGGGAAACACGTCCGAGAGAAGACCGAAGATGCAAGCCCTCGTGCGAAGCCACCGCAAACCCCAAAACTCCACGTTGAATGGAACTTACGGGCTTTGTTTTCCCAGTTCCTTCGAAGATGAGCATTGCCAACATTACCACTCATGTGTTACCGAGCCGCATGATATCCCATTGAGAGTCGACCGCCCTACAAATGACCCGAGGCCAATTTTCAAGTAGACCCGACAAGCAACGCATCCATCGCACCACCCTTCACATGAAATTACTTTTCCAACCCGAAGCCCACCAAGGGAGTAATAGGGAAAAAGACAAGGTAGTGGAAGTCAAGGAGTCGGATTGGTCACCACTTACTATTTTTAGCACACTTGCGCAGCAAATGAAGGGCCCATGGAGCGCCCACAATGATCGCACAAAGAACGGCTCGACCGCAAGTCCCGTCAAACTCATGCCCACCAAGGGAGTAATAGAGAAAAAGACAAGGCAGTGGAAGTTAAGGAGTCGGATTGGTCACCACTTAATTTTTTTAGCACACTTGCGCAGCAAACGAAGGGCCCAGGGAGCGCCCACAACGATCACACAAAGAACGGCTCGACCGCAAGTCCCGTCAAACTCATGCCCACCAAGGGAGTAATAGGGAAAAAGACAAGGCAGTGGAAGTTAAGGAGTTGGATTGGTCACCACTTAGTGTTTTTAGCACACTTGCACAGCAAATGAAGGTCCCAGGCAGCACCCACAACGATCGCACAAAGAACGGCTTGACCGCAAGTCCCGTCAAACTCATGCCCACCAAGGGAGTAATAGGGAAAAAGACAAGGAAGTGGAAATTAAGGAGTTGGATTGGTCACCACTTAATGTTTTTAGCACACTTGTGTAGCAAACGAAGGGCCCAGGGAGCGCCCACAATGATTGCACAAAGAACGGCTTGACCGCAAGTCCCGTCAAACTCATGCCCACGAAGGGAGTAATAGGGAAAAAGACAAGGTAATGGAAGTTAAGGGGCCGAATTGGTCACCACTTAACCTTTTTAGCACACTCACGCAGCAAACAAAGGGCCTAAGGAGCTCCCAAAGGAGCGCACACAAGGAGCGCCCAAGCAGCGTTCCCAAGGAGCGCCCACAAGTAGTGCACAAGGAGCACCCACAAGGAGCGCCCACAAGGAGCGCACGCAAGGAGCGCACACAAGGAGCGCCCACAAGGAGTGCCCACAAGGAGCACCCAAGGAGTGCCCAAATAGTGCGCCCAAGGAGCGCCCCAAGGAGTGCCCAAGGAGCACCCACAAGGAGCGCCCAAGGAGCGCACACAAGGAGCGCCCAAGGAGCGCACACAAGGAGCGCACACAAGGAGCACCCAAGGAGCGCACACAAGGAGTGCCCACAAGGAGCACCCAAGGAGCGCACGCAAGGAGCGCCCATAAGAAGCGCCCACAAGGAGCGCCCAAGAAGTGCGCCCAAGGAGCGCCCCAAGGAGTGCACACAAGGAGCGCCCAAGGAGCGCCCACAAGGAGCACCCAAGGAGCTTACGCAAGGAGCGCCCACAAGGAGCGCCCAAGGAGCGCACGCAAGGAGCACCCAAGGAGCGCACACATGGAGTGCACACAAGGAGCACCCAAGGAGCGCATGCAAGGAGTGCCCAAGGAGCACATGCAAGGAGCGCCCACAAGGAGCACCCAAGGAGCACACGCAAGGAGCGCCCAAGGAGCGCACACAAGGAGCGCCCAAGGAGTGCATGCAAGGAGCGCCCAAGGAGCACACACAAGGAGCGCCCAAGGAGTGCATGCAAGGAGCGCCCACAAGGAGTGCCCAAGGAGTGCTCGCATGGAGCACCCAAATCCTGTCAATTTCTTTCCCACCAAGGGAGTAAAAGGCAAAAAGACAAGGTAGTGAAAGTTAAGGGGACAGATTGGTCACCACTTAACATTTTTAGTGCACTTGGCGGGCAAAAGGAGTGCCCAAAAGGTGCACCCAAGGAGCGCTCACAAGGACCGCCCGAGGAGCGCCCCCTAGGAGTGCCCACAAGGTGCACCCAAGGAGCGCCCAAGGAGCGCCCGCTAGGAGCATCCACAAGGAGCACCCAAGGAGTGCCCGCAAGGAGCGCCGAAGGAGCGCCCGCAAAGAGCGCCCAAGGAGCGCCCGCAAGGAGCGCCCAAGGAGCGCCTGCAAGGAGCGCCCAAGGAGCGCCCGTAAGGAGCGCCCACTAGGAGCGCCCAAGGAGCACCCACAAAGAGCACCCAAAAGGTGCGCCCACCAAGAGTGCCCACCAGGAGCACCCACAGGGAGCGCCCCAAGGAACGCACAGCGAGAACGTGCACGAGGATCACCCAAGGAAAGGCCTGAACCAAAAGCCCGTCAAAGTCATGCCCGCCAAGTGAGTAATAGACAAAAGACAAGCTAGTGGGATTTAAGGAGTCGGATTGGTCATGACTAAACATTTTTAGCTCGCTTTCCCGGCAAACGAAGGGCCCCATCAAGAGCGCCAAAGGAGCGAGAAAAACCCAAAGCCCGTCAAATTCATGCCCACCAAGTGAGCGACCAACAAAAATACAAGCTAGCGGCAGTTAAGGAGTCGGGTTGGTCACCACTAAACATTTTTATCTTGCTTTCCCGGCAAAAGAAGGGCCCCATCAAGAGCGCCGAAGGAATGACTCGAACGCAAAGCCCGTCAAAGTCATGCCCACCAAGTGAGCAACCGACAAAAAGACAAGGTAGTGGGAGTTAAAGAGAGGAATCAGTCACCACTTAACCTTTTTCGCTCACTTGCCCAGAAAACGAAGGGCCCATTAGGAGCGCCCAAGGAACGATTCAAACCGAAAGCCCATCAAAGTCTCACCCACCAAGTGAGCGATAAGAAAAAGGGCAAGCCAGTGGGAGTTGAGGAGCCGGATTGGTCACCACATAACATTTTTAGCTCGCTTTCTCGGCAAACGAAGGGCCCCATCAAGAGCCCCAAAGGAACAACTCGAACCCAAAGCCCGTCAAAGTCATGCCCACCAAGTGAGAGACCAACGAAAAGACAAGGTAGTGGGAGTTAAGGAGAGGACTTGGTCACCACTTAACGTTTGTGGCTCACTTGCCCGAAAAACGAAGGGCCCATCGGGAACGCCCAAGGGACGGCTCGAACTGAAAGCTCGTGAAAGTCATGCCCGCCAAGTGAGTGATAGGAAAAAAGGAAAGGTAGTGGGAGTTAAGGAGTCAGATTGGTCACCACCTAACGTTTTTAGCTCGCTTTCCTGGCAAACGAAGGGCCCCATCAAGAGCGCCGAAGGAACGGCTCAAACCCAAATTCCGTCAAAGTCATGCCCACCAAGCAAGCGACCGAAAAAAATACAAGGAAGTGGGAGTTAAGGAGAGGAATTGGTCACCACTTAACGTTTTTGGCTCACTTTCCCGGCAAATGAAGGGCCCCATCAGGAGCGTCGAAGCAACGACTCGAACCTAAAGCCCGTCAAAGTCAATCCCACCAAGCGAGGGACCAACAAAAAGACAAGGTAGTGGGAGTTAAGGAGAGGAATTGGTCACCGCTTAACGTTTTTGGCTCACTTGCCTGGAAAATGAAGGGCGCATCAGGAGCGCACACAAGGGGTGGCTCGAATCGAAAGCCCTCCAAAAGACAAGATAGCGGGAGTTAAGGAGCCAGATTGGTCACCACTCAACGTTTGTTAGCTCTCTTGCCCAGCAAACGAAGGGCCCCATCAAGAGCGCCGAAGGAACGGCTCGAACCCAAAGCCCGCCAAAGCCATGCCCACCAAGTGAGCGACCGAAAAAAAGGCAAGTTAGTGGGAGTTAAGGAGTCGGACTGGTCACCACTCAACATTTTTAGCTTGCTTTCCCGGCAAGCGAAGGGCCCCATCAAGAGCACCGAAGGAATGCCTCGAACCTAAATCCCATCAAAGTTGTGCCCACCAAGTGAGAAACCAACAAAAATACAAGGCAGCGGTAGTTAAGGAGAGGAGTCGGTCACCACTTAACATTTTTTGCTCACTTGCTCAGAAAATGAAGGGCCCATACAGAGCGCCCAAGGAACGGCTCGAACCGAAAGCCCGTCGAAGTGATGCCCACCAAGTGAGTGGTAGGAAAAAAGACAAGCTGATGGGAGTTGAGGAGCCGGATTGGTCACCACATAACGTTTTTAGCTCGCTTTCCCGTCAAATGGAGGGCCCCATCAAGAGCGTTGAAGGAACGACTCGAGCCCAAATCACGTCAAAGTCATGCCCACCAAGTGAGCGACCAACAAAAAACAGGGTAGTGGGAGTTAAGGAGAGGAATTGGTCACCAATTAAAGTTTGTGGCTCACTTGCCCGAAAAACAAACGGCCCATCAGGAGCTCCTATGGAACGGCGCGAACCGAAATACCATCAAAGTTATGCCCGCCAAGTGAGCGATATGCAAAAAGACAAGCCAGTGGTAGTTAAGGAGTCAGATTGGTCACCACTTAACGTTTTTAGCTCGCATTCCCGGCAAACGAAGGGCCCCATCAAGAGCACTGGAGGAACTACTCGAACCCAAAGCCCATCAAAGTCATGCCCACCAAGTGAGTGATCGACAAAAAGGCAAGGCAGTGGGAGTTAAGGAGTCGGACTGGTCACCACTTAACATTTTCAGCTTGCCTGCCCAAAAAAATGAAGGGCCCATCNAACGGCTCGAACCGAAAGCCCATCAAAGCCATGCCCGCCAAGTGAGTGACCAACAAAAAGGCAAGGTAGTGGGAGTTAAGGAGTCGGACTGGTCACCACTTAACGTTTTCAGCTCACCTGCCCGAAAAAATGAAGGGCCCATCAGGAGCGCCCAAGGAACAGCTGGAACTGAAATCACGTCAAAGCCATGCTCGCCAAGTGAGTGATAGGAAAAAGGACAAGCTGATGGGAGTTAAGGTGTCAAATTGGTCACCACTTAATGCTTTTAGCTCACTTTCCCAGCAAACGAAGGGCCCCATCAAGAGCGTCGAAGGAATGACTCGAACCCAAATCCCATCAAATTCATGCCCACCAAGAGAGCGACTGACAAAAAGACGAGGTAGTGGGAGCGAAGGAGAGGAATTGGTCACCACTTAACGTTCTTAGCCCACTTGCCCGAAAAATGAAGGGCCTATCAGGAGCGCACAGAAGGGGTGGCTCGAACCGAAAGCCCGTTAAAGTCATGCCCGCCAAGTGAGGGATAGGCCAAAAGATAAGCTAGCGGGAGTTAAGGAGTCGGAGTCGGATTGGGCACCGCTCCAAGTTTTTTAGCTTGCTTGCCCAGCAAATGAAGGGCCCCATCAAGAGCGCCGAAGGAGCGGCTCGAACCAGAATCCCGTCAAAGCCATGCCCGCCGAGTGAGTGATAGGCAAAAAGACAAGCTAGCGGGAGTTAAGGAGTCGGGTTGGTCACCACTGAACATTTTTAGCTCACTTTCTCGGCAAACGAAGGCCCCCATCAACAGCGCTGAAGGAACAGCTCAAACCCAAAGCCTATCAAATTCATGCCCACCAAGTGAGAGACCAACAAAAATACAAGGCAGTAGGAGTTAAGGAGAGGAATCGGTCACCACTTAACATTTTTCGCTCACTTGCCTAGAAAATGAAGGGCCCATCAGGAGCACCCAAGGAATGGCTCAAACCGAAAGCCCATCAAAGTCTCGCCCGCTAAGTGAGCGATAGGTAAAAAGACAAGCCAGTGGGAGTTGAGGAGCCGGATTGGTCACCACATAACGTTTTTAGCTCGCTTTCCCGACAAAAGAAGGGCTCCATCAAGAGCGTTGAAGGAACGGCTCGAACCCAAAGGCTATCAGAGTCGTGCCCACCAAGTGAGCGACCAACAAAAAGACAAGGCAGTGGGAGTTAAGGAGAGGAATTGGTCTCCACGTAACGTTTGTGGCTCACTTGCCCAAAAAAAGAAGGGCTCGTCAGCAGCGCCCAAGGGACGGCTCAAACCGAAATCCCGTGAAAGTCATGCCCGCCAAGTGAGTGATAGGTAAAAAGACAAGCCAGTGGGAGTTAAGGAGTTGGATTGGTCACCCCTTGACGTTTTTAGCTCAACTGCCTGGAAAATGAAAGGCCCCATCAAGAGCGCCAAAGGAACGGATCGAACCCAAAGCCCGTCAAAGTCATTCCCACCAAGTGAGTGACCAACCAAAAGACAATGTAGTGGGAGTTAAGGAGAGGAATCGGTCACCACTTAATGCTTTTAGATCGCTTGCCCAAAAAAACGAAGGGCCCATTAGGAGCGCCCGAGGAACGGCTTGAACCCAAAGCCCGTCAAAGTCATGTCCGCCAAGTGAGTGATGGGAAGAAGGACAAGCTAGTGGGAGTTAAGGGGTCACATTGGTCACTGCTTAACTTTTTTAGCTCACTTGCACGGAAAATGAAGGGCCCCATCAAGAGCGCTGAAGGAACGAATCGAGCCCAATTCCCGTCAAAGTCATGCCCACCATGCGAGCGACCAAAAAAAAGACAAGGCAGTGGGAGTTAAGGAGAGGAATTGGTCCCCACTTAACGTCCTTAGCTCCCTTTCTTGAAAAACGAAGGGCCCATCAGGAGTGCACATAAGGGGCGGCTCAAACCGAAAGCTCGTCAAAGTCATGCCCGCCAAGTGAGTGATAGGCAAAAAGACAAGCTAGCGGGAGTTAAGGAGTCATATTGGCCATCGCTCAACGTTTTTAGCTTGCTTTCCCGGCAAACGAAGGGCCCCATCAAGAGCGCTGGAGGAACGACTCGAACCCAAAGCATGTCAAATTCATGCCCTCCAAGTGAGCGACTGACAAAAAGACAAGGTAGTCGGGGGGTTGAGGACAGGAATCGGTCGCCACTTAACAGTTTTGGCTCACTTTCCCGAAGAATGAAGGGCCCCCCAGGAGCGCCCAAGGAACGGCTTGAACCGAAATCCTGTCAAAGGCATGCCCGCCAAGTGGGTGATAGGAAAAAGGACAGGCTAGTGGGAGTTAGGGAGTTGGATTGGTCACCACTTAAACATTTTTAGCTCGCTTGCCCAGCAAACGAAGGCCCCCATCAAGAGCGCCCGAGGAACGACTCGAACCCAACGCCCGCCAAAGTCATGCCCACCAAGCAAGTGACCATCAAACGGGAAAGGTAGTGGGAATTTAAGGGGAGGGACTGGTCACTACTTAACATTTTTAGCTCACTTTCCCAGAAAACGAAGGGCCAATCAGGAGCGCCCAAGGAACGGCTCGGACACGAAGCCCGTCAAAGTCATGCCCAACAAGTGAGTGACCAGAAAAGAGAAAAGGCGGTGGGAGCTAAGGAGCGGGATTGGTGACCACTTAATGTTTTTTTAGCTCACTTTCCCAAAAAACGAAGGGCCCCTCAAGAGAACCCACAAGGGGTTCCCACAAGGAGTGCCCAAGGAGAACCCACCGGGAGGACCCACAAGGGGCGCAGAAGGTGCTCCAACAAGGAGCGCACACGAGGGGTGCCCAAGGAACGGCTCGAATGCAAATCCTGTCAAATTCATGCCCACCAGGTGAGTGACCAGCCAAAAGACAAGGAAGTGGGAGTCAAGGAGACATATTTGTCACCACTCAACGTTTTTAGCTCGCTTTCCCAGCAAACGAATGGCCCAAGGAGCGCCCATGGGGAACCCACATGGAACGCCCACAAGGAGCGCCCAAGGAGCACCCACAAGGAGCGCCCGAGGAGAGGACGAGGTGCACCGACAAGGACTATCCAAGGAATGCCCGAGGCATGGACAAGGTGCGCCGACAAGGACTTCCCAAGGAACGCCCACAAGGACAGCCCAAGGAACGGCTCGGGCCCAAATCCTTTCAAAGTGATGCCCTTCAAGTGAGTGGCCAGCAAAAATACAAGGCAGCGGGAGTTAAGGAGAGGGATTGGTCACCATTAAACGTTTTTAGCTCACTTTCCCGACAAACGAAGGGCCCACAAGGAGTGCCCAAGGAACGACTTGAACACAAAGCCCGCAAAATCCATGCCCACTGATTGAGTTACCGACAAAACGACAAGGTAGTGGGAGTTAAGGAGGGGGGTTCGTCACCGCTTAACATTTTTAGCTCACTCGCTCGAAAAACGAAGGGGGCCGTTAGGAGCTCCCAAGGAATGCCTCGAACCCAAAGCCCGTCAAAGTCATGCCCACCAAGTGGGTTACCGGCAAAAATACAAGGCAGTGGGAGTTAAGGAGAGGGATTGGCCACCACTTAACGTTTCTAGCTTACTTTCCCGGAAAACAAAGGGCCCATCAAGAGCGCCCAAGGAACGACTCGAACCCAAGTCTCGTCAAAGTGATGCCCACCAAGCGAGTGGCTAGAAAAAGTACAAGGTAGTGGGAGTTAAGGAGAGGGATTGGTCACCACTTAACGTTGTTGGCTCACTTTCCTGGAAAATGAAGGGCCCATCAGGAGTGCCCAAGGAACGACTCGAACCCAAAGCCCGTCAAAGTCATGCTCGTTAAGTAGGTGACTGACAAAAGACAAGGTAGCAGGAGTTAAAAGAGGGATTGGTCGCCACTTAACGCGTTTAGCTCAATTTCCCGGGAAACGAAGGGCCCGTCAGGAGCGAACACAAGGAGCGCCCACAGGGAGCGACCAAGTAGTGCCCAACGAACAACTCGAACCCAAAGCCCATCAAAGCCATGCCGGCCAAGTGGGTGACCAACAAAACGGCAAGGCAGCAGGAATGGTCACCACTTAACGTTCTTAGCTCACTTGTCCATCAAACGAATGGCCCGAGGAGTGCCAATAAGGAGTGCCCACAAGGAGCGCCCAAGGTGCAGCGATAAGGAGTGGCCAAGGAACGCCCAAGGAAGAGCTCGAACCCAAATCCCGCCAAAGTCATGCCCAACCTTCTCCGCGACTTTGCTATTTTTTTTTCTTCTTCCCCGCGGGAAACCCAGCCTTCCCCACGACTTAGCCATTTATTTTTCTTCTTCCCCACGGGAAACCCCGACCTTCCCCGTGACTTGGTTGTTTTTCTTCTCTTCTTCCCCGCGGGAAACCCCAACCTTCCCCATGACTTTTCCGCTCTTGTTTTCTTCTTCCCTGTGACTTAGCCTTTTATTTTCTCTTCTCCCCTGCAGGAAGCCCCAACCTTCCCCGCGACTTTGCCGTTTTTTTCTCTTATTCCCCACGGTAAGCCCCAACCTTCCACATGACTTAGCCGCCTTTTTTCTATTCTTCCTCGCCGGAAGCCCCAACCTTCCCCGCTACTTG
Source organism: Pseudotsuga menziesii (assembly GCA_001517045.1). Taxonomy (NCBI): domain Eukaryota; kingdom Viridiplantae; phylum Streptophyta; class Pinopsida; order Pinales; family Pinaceae; genus Pseudotsuga; species Pseudotsuga menziesii. The sequence continues at coordinate 178,470 of LPNX011034759.1, read as the reverse complement.
GCTGATTTTTTTCTCTTCTTCCCCGATGAAAACCCCAACCTTCCCCGCGACTTGGCCGTTTTTTTCTCGTCTTCCTTGCGGGAAACCCCAACCTTCCCCGCAACTTTGCCATTTTTTTCTCGTCTTCCTTGCGGGAAACCCCAACCTTCCCCGCAACTTTGCCATTTTTTTCTCGTCTTCCCCGTGGGAAACCCCAACCTTCCCCGTGACATAGCCGCTTTTTTTCTCGTCTTCCCCATGGGAAACCCCAACCTTCCCCACGACTTTGTTGTTTTTCTCTCGTCTTCCCCACGGGAAACCCCAACCTTCCCTGCGGCTTTGCCGTTTTTTTCTCTTCTTCCCCACGGGAAACCCCAACCCCTTCCCCGTGACTTGGGTGCTTTTTTTCTCTTCTCCCCCATGGGAAAGCCCAACCTTCCCCGCGACTTTGCCCTTTTTTTCTCTTCTTCCCCGCAGGAAGCCCCAACCTTCCCCACGACTTAGCCACTTTCTTTCTCTTCTTCCCCGCTGGAAACCCCAACCTTCCCCGCGACTTTGCCACTTTTTTTCTCTTCTTCCCCGTGGGAAACCCCAGCCTTCCCCGTGACTTAGCCATTTATTTTTCTTCTTCCCCACGGGAAACCCCGACATTTCCCGCAACTTGGCCGTTTTTCTTCTCTTCTTCCCTGCGGGAAACCCCAACCTTCCCCGCGACTTTTTCGCTCTTGTTTTCTTCTTCCCCACGACTTAGCCTTTTTTTTTTCTCTTCTCCGCCGCGGGAAGCCCCAACCTTCCCCACGACTTAGCCTTTTTTTTTTCTCTTCTCCGCCGCGGGAAGCCCCAACCTTCCCCGCGACTTTCCCGTTTTTTTCTCTTCTTCCCCGAGGGAAGCCCCAACCTTCCCCGCGACTTAGATGCTTTTTTTTCTCTTCTTCCCCATAGGAAACCCCAACCTTCCCCGCGACTTAGCTGATTTTTTTCTCTTCTTCCCCCCCGGAAACCCCAACCTTCCCCATGACTTTGCCATTTTTTTCTCGTCTTCCCCACGGGAAACCCCAACCTTCCCCGTGACTTTGCCATTTTTTTCTCGTCTTCCCTGTGGGAAACCCCAACCTTCCCCGTGACTTTGCCATTTTTTTCTCGTCTTCCCTGTGGGAAACCCCAACCTTCCCCGCGACATAGCCGCTTTTTTTCTAATCTTCCCCGCGGGAAACCGCAACCTTCCCCGTGACTTTGCCGTTTTTTTCTCGTCTTCCCCAAGGGAAACCCCAACCTTCCCTGCGGCTTTGCCATTTTTTTCTCTTCTTGCCCGCGGGAAACCCCAACC
>LPNX011034759.1:129664-169664 GCA_001517045.1 Pseudotsuga menziesii | reverse complement strand
CCGCTCCAAGCGCCCATCAATGACAGGATATTGATTTCCAAGATACGTATAGGCTTCTTCCTTTTATTCCTTGCAAGGTTGCGAGTGCTGATGAGTGATCTGAGTGGAAATACCACCGAGGGGTGAGGAAAAAGAAAAGGCCAACAGCAAGTGTGGAGGGAGGAGAAGGAACATGCAAAGAAGGGCCGACAACTGGATTGGGGAAACCGAATGAAGAGAAGGAAACAAGCATAGCCCTCAACCTTCCAAACTGAGTCCGATGGCCGCCTAGGCCCCACAAGCTAAACAACTACAAGTGTGGGGTTCTTGTGTTTAAAGCTGTGTAGCGAGCCTAATGTACCGCATAAAGAGAAGGTGAAGGGCCCGAGTCAAAACTCCTTTCCAAATGGTCCAATAAGAGAGAGGCCAACGATCAGATCGGGGCAACCGAAAGAAGAAAGGGAATGCACAGAGCCCTCGAGCTTCGAAACCGAGTACGGTGGTCGCCTAGGCCCCACAAGCTAAACAGCTGCAAGTGTGGGGTTCTTATGTTTGAATCCATGCAGTGAGCCTTATGCACCATGGAAAAATAAGGCAAAGACTCCACGACAAAACTTCTTTCTGAACAATCCAACGAGAGCAAAGCCAGCAATCGCACTGGGAGAGCTGAAAGAAGAGCAGGAACAAGCAAAGCCTCTCAACCTTCCAAAACCCGGTACGACGGCCACTTGGGACCCACAAGCTAAACAGCTATGTCTATGGGGTTCCTATGTTTAAAGCCATGGGGCGACCTAATATACTACAAAAAAGGAAGGCGGAGATTCTAAGTCGAAACGTTTTTTCGAACGGTCCGACGAGAGCAAAGCCGACAGCCATATTAGGGCAACTGAAAGAAGAGAAGGAACAAGCAAAGCTCCTCAACCTTCCAAAACCCGGTATGGTGGCCACTTGGGCCCCACAAGCTAAACAACTATGTCTATGGGGTTCCTATGTTTAAAGCCGTGGGGCAACCTAATATACCACAGAAAAGGAAGGCAGATATTCCAAGTCGAAACTCCTTTCTCGACGGTCCAACAAGAGCGAAGCCGACAGTCAGACTGGGGAAACCGAAAGAAGAGAAGGAACAAGCGGTGCCCTCAATCCTTCGAAACTGAGTACGACGGCCGCCTAGGCCCCATAAGCTAAACAACTGCAAGTGTGGGGTTCTTATGTTTAAAGCTGTGCGGTGAGCCTAATATACTGCAGAAAATGAAGGTGAATATTCCAAGTCGAAACTCTTTTCTGAACGGTGCAACGAGAGCAAAGCCGACAACCAGATTGGGGCAAACGAAAGAAGAGAAGGAACAAGTAGACCCCTCGACCTCCGAAACTGAGTACGGTGGCCGCCTAGGCCCGAAAAGATAAATAGCTGCAAGTGTGGGGTTCTTATGTTTAAAGCCGTGCAGTGAGCCTGATATACCGCAGAAAAAGGAGGCAAAGGTTTCAGGTCGAAACCTCTTTTCGAACGCACCACCAAGAGCAAAGCTGATAGTCAAATTCGGGCGACCGAGAGAAGAGAAGGAATAAGTAAATCCCTCAAACTTCGAAACCGAGTATGACAGCTACCTAGGCCCCACAAGCTAAACAGCTACAAGTGTGGCGTTCTTGTGTTTAAAGCCGTGCAGCGAGCCTAATATACCGCAGAAAAAAGAAGGTGGATATTTCGCATCGAATCTTCTTTTCGCACGATCCAACAAGAGAAAACCTGTGGACGGAGTGAAGAGGTCCGGAACAAAGACGAACAAGGAATCCATCCACCTTTCAAGCCAAGCATTGAGACAAAACCTGTGATTTTTCCCCACCAGCTAAACAACATGACAGCGAGACCTTATCTCCTACGGCCGTCTCAATGCGAGGACAAGCCATGGTGAGAGCGTTCCACCCTGCATCTCTATTCATACCAATCCTCCTCGACCAAGTAGGATGGAATTTTCTATGGGAAGGTATACATCGGCCCAACAAAACTGCTACCGATACAAGGACAAAGCAAACCGATTCCAAAACTCTTTGGCCACATTATTAAATAGACTCGAAATCCAATGCAAGCGAAGATGGTAAGCAAAGTTAGAAGAGTACCGTCATGTTGAGGAAAAAATTCAACTGCCCATCAAAAAAAATGAGCCTTGAAATGCTTTCGAAGGAAGCACACCATTGATGCGCCCCTGCCAAAAATCTCGTCGTTGCTCTTACAAATGGTCTCTGGTCGCACAACATGCCAACATGGAAAAAGTACAACAACAATAGATAGGTCTCCATAGAGACCTAACAGTGAAAAGGAAATCCCTCATTCAAAGCCACCACAAACCCCAAAACTCCACCTTGAATGGAAACAGGCTTTGTTTTACCGATGCCTCTGAATATGAGCATTTCCAACTTTACCACTCATGTGTTACCAAGTCGAACAATAGCCTGTTGAGATTCAACCACCCTATGAATGACTCGAGGCCAATTTTCAAGCAGACCCGACAAGCAACGCATCCATCGCACCACCTTTCACACGAAATGACACTTCTGCCACGGGAGAAGTGCATGATAGGCAACAACGTAGTAATTTAACCAACTACTTCGAACCGACGTCCGAAAGGGGCAATATACCTGAGAGAAGACCAAAGATGGAATCCCTCATGCGAAGCCACCGCAAACCCCAAAACTCCACATTGAATGGAACTTACGGGATTTTTTTCCCCAGTGCCTCTGAAGATGAGCATTGCCAACATTACCGCTCATGTGTTACCAAGTCGAACGATATCCCGTTGTGAGTCGAACGCCCTAAGAATGACTCGAGGCCAATTTTCAAGCAGACCCAACAAGCAACGCATCCATCATACCACCCTTCGCACGAAATGACACTTCCACCGCGAGAGAAGTGCACGATAGGAAACAACGTAGTAATTTAACCAGCAGCTTCGAACCGGCGACCGAAAGCAGCGATAGATCCAAGAGAAGAGCGAAGATGGAAGCCCTCGTGCGAAGCCACCGCAAACCCCAAAACTCCACGTTGAATGGAACCTACAGGATTTGTTTTTCCGGTGCCTCTGAAGATGAGCATTGCCAACATTACCGCTCATGTGTTACCAAGTCGAATGATAGCCCGTTTGGAGTCGACTGCCCCACGAATGACCCGAGGCCAATTTTCAAGCAAACCCGACAAGCAGCGCATCCATCACACCACCCTTCGCACGAAAAGACACTTCCACCGCAAGTGAAGTGCACGATAGGCAACAACATAGTAATTTAACCGACAGCTTCGAACTGGCGACCGAAAGGGGAAACACGTCTGAGAGAAGACCGAAGATGCAAGCCCTCATGCGAAGCCACCGCTAACCCCAAAACTCCACGTTGAATGGAACTTACGAGCTTTGTTTTCCCGGTGCCTCTGAAGATGAGCATTGCCAACATTACCACTCATGTGTTACCGAGCCGCACGATAGCCCGTTGAGAGTCGACCGCCCTACAAATGACCCGACGCCAATTTTCAAGTAGACCCGGCAAGCAACGCATCCATCACAACACCCTTCGCACGAAACTACACTTCTACCATGAGAGAAGTGCATGATAGGAAAAAACGTATGAATTTAACCAATAGCTTCGAACTGACGACCGAAAGGTGCAACACGTCCGAGAGAAGATCGAAGATGCAAGCCCTCGTGCGAAGCCACCGCAAACCCCAAAACTCCACGTTGAATGGAACTTACGGGCTTTGTTTTCCTGGTGCCTCCGAAGATGAGCATTGCCAACATTACCGCTCATGTGTTACCGAGCCGCACGATAGCCCGTTGAGAGTCGACCGCCCTACAAATGACCCGAGGCCAATTTTCAAGCAGACCCGACAAGCAACGCATCCATCGCACCATCCTTCACACGAAATTAATTTTCCAACCCAAAGCCCACCAAGGGAGTAATAGGGAAAAAGACAAGGTAGTGGAAGTTGAGTCATATTGGTCACCACTTAATTTTTTTAGCACACTTGCACAACAAGAAAAGGGCCCAGGGAGCGCCCACAACGATCGCACAAAGAATGGCTCGACCACAAGTCCCATCAAACTCATGCTCACCAAGGGAGTAATAGGGAAAAATACAAGGCAGTGGAAGTTAAGGAGTTGGATTGGTCACCACTTAATGTTTTTATCACACTTGCACAGCAAACGAAGGGCCCAGGGAGCACCCACAACGATCGCACAAAGAACGGCTCGACCGCAAGTCCTGTCAAACTCATGCCCACTAAGGGAGTAATAGGGAAAAAGACAATGCAGTGGAAGTTAAGGAGTCGTATTGGTCACCACTTAATGTTTTTAGCACACTTGCGTAGCAAACGAAGAGCCCAGGGACCGCCCACAACGATCGCACAAAGAACGACTCGAACGCAAGTCCCATCAAACTCATGCCCACCAAGGGAGTAATAGGGAAAAAGATAAGGTAATGGAAGTTAAGGGGCCGGATTGGTCACCACTTAACCTTTTTAGCACACTCGTGCGTCAAACAAAGGGCCCAAGGAACTCCCTAAGGAGCGCACACAAGGAGTGCCCCAATGAACGCACACAAGGAGCACCCAAGTAGTGTGCCTAAGGAGCGCCCAAGGAGTGCCCACAAGGAGCGCACAACGAGCGCCCACAAGGAGCACACGCAAGGAGCACACACAAGGAGCGCCCACAAGGAGCACCCACAAGGAGCCCCCAAGGAGTGCTTAAGTAGTGCACCCAAGGAGCGCCCCAAGGAGCACCCAAGGAGCACCCACAAGGAGCACCCAAGGAGCGCACGTAAGGAGTGCCCAAGGAGCGCACACAAGGGACGCACGCAAGGAGCGCCCAAGGAGTGCACGCAAGGAGTTCCCATAAGGAGCACCCAAGGAGCGCATGCAAGGAGCGCCCACAAGGAGCACTCATAAGGAGCGCTCAAGTAGCGCGCCCAAGGAGTGCCCCAAGGAGCGCACACAAGGAGTGCCCAAGGAGCGCACGCAAGGAGTGCCCACAAGGAGCACCCAAGGAGTGCACACAAGGAGCGCCCAAGGAGCGCACGCAAGGAGTGCCCACAAGGAGCACCCAAGGAGTGCACACAAGGAGCGCCCAAGGAGTGCACACAAGGAGCGCACATAAGGAGCGCCCAAGGAGCCCACGCAAGGAGCGCCTAAGGAGCGCACGCAAGGAGTGCCCACAAGGAGTGCCCAAGGAGCGCACACAAGGAGCACCCAAGGAGCGCACACAAGGAGCACACACAAGGAGTTCCCAAGGAGCGCACACAAGGAGCGCCCAAGGAGCGCAAGCAAGGAGCGCCCACAAGGAGCACCAAAGGTGCGCCCGCATGGAGCGCCGAAATCCCATCAGTTTCTTTCCCACCAAGGGAGTAAAAGGTAAAAAGACAAGGTAGTGAAAGTTAAGGGAATGGATTGGTCACCGCTTAACTTTTTTAGCGCACTTGGCGGGAAAAAGGAGCACCCAAAAGGTGCACCCATGGAGTGCCCAAAAGGTGCGCCCACAAGAAGTGCTGAAGGAGCGCCCACTAGGAACGCCTGCAAGGTGTGCCCAATGAGCGCCCAAGGAGCGCTCACTAGGAGCACCCACAAGGAGTGCCCAAGGAGTGCCCAAGGAGTGCCCGCAAGGAGCGCCCACAAGGAGCGCTCGCTAGGAGCACCCACTAGGAGCACCCAAGGAGCGCCCACAAAGAGCGCCCAAAAGGTGCACCCAAGGAGCGCCCACAAGGAGCGCCCAAGGAGCGCCCACCAAGAGCGCCCACCAGGAGCACCCACAAGAAGCACCCCAAGGAACACATAGCAGGAACGCGCACGAGGAGCACCCAAGGAACAGCCCGAACTGAAAGCCCGTCAAATTCATGCCCGCCAAGTGAGTGATAGACAAAAAGACAAGCTAGCGATATTTAAGGAGTCGGATTGGTCATGACTAAACGTTTTTAGCTCGCTTACCCGGCAAACGAAGGGCCCCATCAAGAGCGTCGAAGGAGCGAGCCGAACCCAAAGCCCGTCAAAGTCATGCCCACCGAGTGAGAAACCAAAAAAAAGACAAGCTAGAGGCAGTTAAGGAGTCGGGTTGGTCACCACTAAACGTTTTTAGCTCGCTTTCCCGGCAAACGAAGGGTCCCATCAAGAGTGTTGAAGGAATGACTTGAACGCAAAGCTCGTCAAAGTCATTCCCACCAAGTGAGTGACCAACGAAAAAGACAAGGTAGTGGGAGTTAAGGAGAGGAATCGGTCACCACTTAACCTTTTTCTCTCACTTGCCCGAAAAATGAAGGGCCCATCAGGAACACCCAAGGAACGGCTCGAACCGAAAGCCCATCAAAGTCTCACCTGCCAAGTGAGCGATAAGAAAAAGGGCAAGCCAGTGGGAGTTGAGGAGCCAGATTGGTCACCACATAACATTTTTAGCTCGCTTTCCCGGCAAACGAAGGGCCCCATCAAGAGTGCCGAAGGAACGACTCGAACCAAAAGCTCGTCAAAGTCATGACCACCAAGTGAGCGACCAATGAAAAGACAAGGTAGTGGGAGTTAAGGAGAGGACTTGGTCGCCACTTAACATTTGTGGCTCACTTACCCGAAAAATGAAGGGCCCATCGGGAACGCCCAAGGGACGGCTCGAATCGAAAGCCCGTGAAAGTCATGCCCGCCAAGTGAGTGATAGGCAAAAAGGCAAGCTAGTGGGAGTTAAGGAGTTGAATTGGTCACCACCTAACGTTTTTAGCTCGCTTTCCTGGAAAACAAACGGCCCCATCAAGAGCACTGAAGGAATGGCTCGAACCCAAATCCTGTCAAAGTCATGCCCACCAAGTGAGCGACTGACAAAAAGACAAGGCAGTGGGAGTTAAGGAGAGGAATTGGTCACCACTTAATGTTTTTGGATCGCTTGCCCGGCAAATGAAGGGCCCCATCACGAACGTCGAAGCAACAACTCAAACCCAAATCCCATCAAAGTCAATCCCACCAAGCGAACGGCCAACAAAAAGACAAGGTAGTGGGAGTTAAGGAGAGGAATTGGTCACTGCTTAACATTTTTGGCTCGCTTGCCTGGAAAACGAAGGGTGCATTAGGAGCACACACAAGGGGTGGCTCGAACCGAAAGCCCACCAAAAGACAAGCTATTGGGAGTTAAGGAGCCGGATTGGTCACCACTCAACATTTTTTAGCTCACTTGCCCAGCAAACGAAGGGCCCCATCAAGAGCGCCGAAGGAACGGCTCGAACCCAAATCCCGCCAAAGCCATGCCCACCAAGTGAGCGATCGACAAAAAGGCAAGGTAGTGGGAGTTAAGTAGTCGGACTAGTCACCACTCAACGTTTTTAGCTCGCTTTCCCGTCAAGCGAAGGGCCCCATCAAGAGCGCCGAAGGAATGCCTCGAACCCAAAGCCCATCAAAGTCGTGCCCACCAAGTGAGCGACCGACAAAAATAAAAGGCAGCGGCAGTTAAGCAGAGGAATCGGTCACCACTTAACATTTTTCGCTCACTTTCTCGGAAAATGAAGGGCCCATACAGAGCGCCCAAGGAACGGATCGAATTGAAATCCCGTCGAAGTGATGCCCGCCAAGTGAGTGGTAGGAAAAAATACAAGCTGATGGGAGTTGAGGAGCCGGATTGGTCACCACATAAGGTTTTTAGCTCACTTTCCTGGCAAACGGAGGGCCCCTTTAAGAGCGTCGAAGGAACGACTCGAGCCCAAATCCCATCAAAGTCATGCCCACCAAGTGAGCGACCAACAAAAAACAAGGTAGTGGGAGTTAAGGAGAGGAATTGGTCGCCACTTAACGTTTGTGGCTCACTTGCATGAAAAATGAAGGGCCCATCAGGAGCACCCATGGAACGGCTCGAACCGAAATCCCGTCAAAGTCATGCCCACCAAGTGAGAGATAGGAAAAAAGACAAGCCAGTGGGAGTTAAGGAGTCAAATTGGTCACCACTTAACGTTTTTAGCTCGCTTTCCTGGTAAACGAAGGGCCCCATCAAGAGCGCCGGAGGAACGGCTCGAACCCGCCCGTCAAAGTCATGCCCACCAAGTGAGCGATGGACAAAAAGGCAAGGCAGTGGGATTTGAGGAGTCGGACTGGCACCACTTAACGTTTTCAGCTCACCTGCCCGAAAAAATGAAGGGCCCATCAGGAGCGGCCAAGGAATGACTCGAACCGAAAGCCCGTCAAAGCCATGCCCGCCAAGTGAGTGACCGAGAAAAAGGCAAGGCAGTGGGAGTTAAGGAGTCGGACTGGTCACCACTTAACATTTTCAGCTCACCTGTCCGAAAAAATGAAGGGCCCATCAGAGTGCCAAAGGAACGGCTGGAACCGAAATCCCGTCAAAGCCATGCCCGTTAAGTGAGTGATAGGCAAAAGGACAAGGCGGTGGGATTTAAGGTGTTGGATTGGTCACCGCTTAACGCTTTTAGCTCGCTTTCTTGGCAAACGAAGGGCCCCATCAAGAGCGTCGAAGGAACGACTCGAACCAAAATCCCGTCAAATTCATGCCCACCAAGCGAGCTACCGACAAAAAGACGAGGTAGTGGGAGCAAAGGAGAGGAATTGGCCACCGCTTAACGTTCTTAGCCCACTTGCCTGAAAAACTAAGGGCCCATCAGGAGCGCACAAAAGGTGCGGCTCAAACCGAAATCCCGTCAAAGTCATGCCCGCTAAGTGAGGGATAGGCCAAAAGGCAAGCTAGCAGGAGTTAAGGAGTCGAAGTCGGATTGGGCACCACTCCAAGTTTTTTAGCTCGCTTTCCTGGCAAACGAAGGGTCCCATCAAGAGCGCCGAAAGAGCGGCTCGAACCGGAATCCCGTCAAAGCCATGCCCGCCGAGTGAGTGATAGGAAAAAAGACAAGCTAGTGGGAGTTAAGGAGTCGGGTTGGTCACCACTGAACGTTTTTAGCTCACTTTCCTGGGAAACGACCGAAGGAACAGCTCGAACCCAAATCTCATTAAAGTCATGCCCATCAAGTGAGAGACCGACAAAAAAACAAGGCAGTGGGATTTAACGAGAGGAATCGGTCACCACTTAACGTTTTTCACTCACTTGCCCGAAAAACGAAGGGCCCATCAGGAGCGCCCAAGGAACAGCTTGAACCAAAATCCCATCAAAGTCTCGCCCGCCAAGTGAGCGATAGGAAAAAAGACAAGCCAGTGGGAGTTGAGGAGCCGGATTGGTCACCACATAACGTTTTTAGGTAGCTTGCACGGCAAACGAAGGGCCCCATCAAGAGCGTTGAAGGAAGGGCTCGAACCCAAATCTTGTCAGAGTCGTGCCCACCAAGTGAGCGACCAACAAAAATACAAGGCAATGGGAGTTAAGGAGAGGAATTGGTCGCCATGTAACGTTTGTGGCTCACTTGCCCGAAAAACGAAGGGCCCGTCAGGAGCACCCAAGGGACGGCTCAAACCGAAAGCCCATGAAAGTCATGCCCGCCAAGTGAGTGATAGGAAAAAAGACAAGCCAGCGGGAGTTAAGGAGTCAGATTGGTCACCCCTTGACATTTTTAGCTCTCCTACCTGGAAAACGAAGGGCCCCATCAAGAGCGCCGAAGGAACGGCTCGAACCCAAAGCCCGTCAAAGTCATTCCCACCAAGTGAGCGACCAACCAAAAGACAAAGAAGTGGGAGTTAAGGAGAGGAATCGGTCACCACTTAACGCTTTTAGCTCGCTTGCCTGAAAAAATGAAGGGCCCATCAAGAGCGCCCGAGGAACGGCTTGAACCGAAAGCCCGTCAAAGTCATGCCCACCAAGTGAGTGATGGGAAAAAGGACAAGCTAGTGGGAGTTAAGGGGTCACATTGGTCAACGCTTAACATTTTTAGCTCACTTGCAAGGCAAACGAAGGGCCCATCAAGAGCTCCAAAGGAACGACTCGATCCCAAATCCTGTCAAAGTCATGCCCACCATGCGAGCGAACGACAAAAAGACAAGGCAGTGGGAGTTAAGGAGAGGAATTGGTCACCACTTAACAACCTTAGCTCCCTTGCCTAAAAAATGAAGGGCCCATCAGGAGCGTACACAAGGGGTGGCTTGAACCAAAATCCCGTCAAAGTCATGCCCGCCAAGTGAGTGATAGGAAAAAAGACAAGCTGACGGGAGTCAAGGAGTCGGATTGGCCAGCGCTCAACATTTTTAGCTCACTTGTCCGGCAAATGAAGGGCCCCATCAAGAGCGTTGAAGGAATGGCTCGAACCAAAATCTCGTCAAATTCATGCCCTCCAAGTGAGCGACCGACAAAAAGACAAGGTAGTCGGGGAGTTGAGGACAGGAATCGGTCACCACTTAACGGTTTTGGCTCACTTTCCCGAAGAACGAAGGGCCCCCCAGGAGCACCCAAGGAACGGCTCGAACCGAAATCCTGTCAAAGGCATGCCCGCCAAGTGGGTGATAGGAAAAAAAACAGGCTAGTGGGAGTTAGGGAGTCGGATTGGTCACCACTCAAATGTTTTTACTCACTTTCCTAGCAAACGAAGGCCCCATCAAGAGCGCCTGAGGAACGACTCGAACCCAACACCCGCCAAAGTCATGCCCACCAAGCGAGTGACCATCAAACGGGAAAGGTAGTGGGAATTTAAGGAGAGGGACTGGTCACTACTTGACATTTTTATCTCACTTTCCCAAAAAACGAAGGGCAAATCAGGAGCACCCAAGGAACGGCTCAGACACGAAGCCCGTTAAAGTCGTGCCCAACAAGTGAGTGACCAGAAAAGAGAAAAGGCGGTGGGAGCTAAGGAGAGGGATTATTTGCCACTTAACATTTTTTTAGCTCACTTTCCCAAAAAATGAAGGGCCTCTCAAGAGAACCCACAAGGGGTGCCCACAAGGAGCGCCCAAGGAGAACCCACCGGGAGGACCCACAAGGGGTGTGGAAGGTGCTCCAACAAGGAGCGCACACGAGGGGCTCCCAAGGAACGGCTCGAACGCAAATCCTGTCAAATTCATTCCCACCAGGCGAGTGACCAGCCAAAAGACAAGGCAATGGGAGTCAAGGAGACATATTTGTCACCACTCAACATTTTTAGCTCGCTTTCCCAGCAAATGAATGGCCCAAGGAGCGCCCATGGGGAACCCACATGGAGCACCCACAAGGAGCACCCAAGGAGCACCCACAAGGAGCGCCCGAGGGGCAGGCGAGGTGCACCGACAAGGACTGCCCAAGGAACGCCCGAGGCGCGGACTAGGTGCACCGACAAGGACTGCCCAAGGAACGCCCACAAGGACAGCCCAAGGAACGGCTCGGGCCCAAATCCTTTCAAAGTGATGCCCGCCAAGTGAGTGGCCGGGAAAAAGACAAGGCAGCGGGAGTTAAGGAGAGGGATTGGTCACCATTGAACTTTTTTAGCTCACTTTCCCAGCAAATGAAGGTCCCACAAGGAGCACCCAAGGAATGACTCGAACACAAGCCCGCAAAATCCATGACACCGATTGATTTACCGGCAAAACGACAAGGTAGTGGGAGTTAAGGAGGGGGGTTCGTCACTGCTTAACATTTTTAGCTCACTTGCCCAAAAAATGAAGGGGGCCGTCAGGAGCTCCCAAGGAACGCCTCGAACCCAAAGCCCATCAAAGTCATGCCCACCAAGTGGGTTACCGGAAAAAATACAAGGCAGTGGGAGTTAAGGAGAGGGATTGGTCACCACTTAATGTCTTTAGCTCACTTTCCCAAAAAACAAAGGGCCCATCAAGAGCGCCCAAGGAACGACTCGAACCCAAGTCCCATCAAAGTGATGCCCACCAAGCGAGTGGCCAGCAAAAGTACAAGGTAGTGGGAGTTAAGGAGAGGGATTGGTCACCACTTAACGTTTTTGGCTCACTTGCCCGAAAAACAAAGGGCCCATCAGGAGTGCCCAAGGAACGAATCGAACCCAAATCCCGTCAAAGTCATGCCCGTTAAGTAGGTGACTGACAAAAGACAAGGTAGCGGGAGTTAAGGAGAGGGATTGGTTGCCACTTGATGCTTTTAGTTCACTTTCCTTGGAAATGAAGGGCCTGTCAGGAGCGCACACACGGATCACCCACAGGGAGCGACCAAGTAGCACCCAACGAACGAATCGAAGCCAAAGCCCATCAAAGCCATTCCCGCCAAGTGGGTGACCAACAAAAGGGAAAGGAAGCGGGAGTGGTCACCACTTAATGTTCTTAGCTCACTTTTCCATTGAACGAATGGCCCGTGGAGCGCCAATAAGGAGTGCCCACAAGGAGCGCCCAAGGTGTGGTGACAAGGAGTGTCCAAGGAATGCCCAAGGAAGATCTAGAACCTAAAGCCTGCCAAAGTCATGCCCAACCTTCTCTGCGACTTTGCCATTTTTTTTTTCTTCTTCCCCGCGAGAAACCCGAGCCTTCCCCCCGACTTAGTCGTTTCTTTTTCTTCTTCCCCATGGGAAACCCCGACCTTCCCTGCGACTTGGTTGTTTTTCTTCTCTTCTTCCCCGCGGGAAACCCCAACCTTCCCCACGACTTTGCCGCTCTTGTTTTCTTCTTCCCCACGGGAAGCCCTAACCTTCCCCCTGACTTTGTCATTTTTTTCTCTTCTTCCACGCGGGAAGCCCCAACCTTCCCCACGACTTAGCCACCTTTTTTCTCTTCTTCCCCACAAGAATCCCCAACCTTCCCCGTGACTTAGCATATTTTTTTCTCTTCTTCCCCGTGGGAAACCCCAACCTTCCCCGTGACTTTGCCATTTTTTTCTCGTCTTCCCCACGGGAAACCCCAACCTTCCCCGCGACTTTGCCATTTTTTTCTCATCTTCCCCATGGGAAACCCCAACCTTCCCCGCGACTTTGCCATTTTTTTCTCATCTTCCCCATGGGAAACCCCAACCTTCCCCGCGACATAGCCACTTTTTTTCTCATCTTCCCCACAGGAAACCCCAACCTTCCCCGCGACTTTGCCGTTTTTCTCTCGTCTTCGCCATGGGAAACCCCAACCTTCCCTGCGGCTTTGCCGTTTTTTTCTCTTCTTCCCCGCGGGAAACCCCAACCCCTTCCCCGCAACTTGGGCGCTTTTTTTCTCTTCTCCCCCATGGGAAAGTCCAACCTTCCCTGCGAATTTGCCCTTTTTTTCTCTTCTTCCCCGCGGGAAGCCCCAACCTTCCCCGCGACTTACCCACTTTTTTTCTCTTCTTCCCCGCGGGAAGCCCCAACCTTCCCCGCGACTTACCCACTTTTTTTCTCTTCTTCCCCGCTGGAAACCCCAACCTTCCCCACGACTTTGCTGCTTTTTTTCTCTTCTTCCCCGCGGGAAACCCCAGCCTTCCCCGCGACTTAGCCATTTCTTTTTATTCTTCCCCACGGGAAACCTCGACCTTCCCCGCGACTTGGCCATTTTTCTTCTCTTCTTCCCGGCGGGAAACCCCAACCTTCCCCGCGACTTTGCCACTCTTGTTTTCTTCTTCCCCGTGACTTATCCTTTTTCTTTCTCTTCTCCCCCGTGGGAAGCCCCAACCTTCCCAGTGACTTTGCCATTTTTTTCTCTTCTTCTCCGCGGGAAGCCCCAACCTTCCCCGCGACTTAGCCGCTTTTTTTTCTCTTCTTCCCTGCGGGAAGCCGCAACCTTCCCCGTGACTTAGTCGATTTTTTTCTCTTCTTCCCCGCGCCGGAAACCCCAACCCTCCCCGCGACTTTGCCATTTTTTTCTCGTCTTCCCCACGGGAAACCCCAACCTTTCTCGTGACTTTGCAATTTTTTTCTCGTCTTCCCTGTGGGAAACCCCAACCTTCCCCACGACATACCCGCTTTTTTTCTCGTCTTCCCCGCGGGAAACCCCAACCTTCCCCACGAATTTACCATTTTTTTCTCGTCTTCCCCACGGGAAACTCGAACCTTCCCTGCGGCTTTGCCGTTTTTTTCTCTTCTTCCCCACGGGAAACCCCAACCCCTTCCCCGTGACTTGGGCGCTTTTTTTCTCTTCTCCCCCATGGGAAATCCCAACCTTCCCCGTGACTTTGCCCTTTTTTTCTCTTCTTCCCCGCGGGAAACCCGAACCTTCCCCGTGACTTTGCCCTTTTTTTCTCTTCTTCCCCGCGGGAAACCCGAACCTTCCCCGTGACTTTGCCGCTTTTGTTCTCTTCTTCCCCGCGGCAAACCCCAACCTTCCCCGTGACTTAGCCACCTTTTTTCTCTTCTTCCCCGTGGGAAACCCCAACCTTCCCCGCGACTTTTCCACTTTTTTTCTCTTCTTCCCCGCGACTTAGCCGCTTTTTTTTCTCGTCTTCGCCACGGGAAACCCAAACCATTCCCACGGCTTTGCCCTTTTTTTCTCGTCCTACCCGCGGGAAACCCCAACCTTCCTCGCGGCTTTGCCCCTTTTTTTCTCGTCTTCCCCACGGGAAACCCCAACCTTCTCCACAACTTTGTTGTTTTTTTCTCTTCTTCCCTGTGGGAAACCCCAACCTTCCCCGTGACTTACGCGCTTTTTTTCTCTTCTTCCCCGCGTGAAAACCCAACCTTTGCCCCAACTTAGCTTCTTTTTTCCTCTTCTTCCCCGAGAGAAACCCCAACCTTCCCCACGACTTAGCCGCTTTTTTTCTCTTCTTCCCCGCGGGAAACCCCAAGCTTCCCCGCGACTTTGCCGCTTTTTTTCTCTTCTTCCCCGTGGGAAACCCCAACCTTCCCCGCGACTTTGCCACCTTTTTTTTCTCTTCTTCCCTGCGAGAAACCCCAACCTTCCCCGCGACTTTGCCCTTTTTTTCTCTTCTTCCTCGTGACTTTGCCGTTTTTTTCTCGTCTTCCCCGCAGGAAACTCCAACCTTCCCCGCGACTTAGCCTCTTTTTTTTTCTCATCTTCCCCGTGGGAAACCCCAACCTTCCCCGCGACTTTGCCCTTTTTTTCTCTTCTTCCGCACGGGAAACCCCAACCTTCCCCGTGACTTAGCCGCTTTTTTTCTCTTCTTCCCTACGGGAAACCCCAACCTTCGCCGCGACTTAGCCACTTTTTTTCACTTCTTCCCCATGGGAAACCCCAACCCTCCCCACGACTTTGCCGTTTTTTTCTCTTCTTCCCCGCGGGAAACCCCAACCTTCCCTGTGACTTAGCCGCTTTTTTTTCTCTTCTTCCCTACGGGAAACCCCAACCTTCCCCGTGACTTAGCCGCTTTTTTTTCTCTTCTTCCTCGCGGGAAACCCCACCCTTCCCTGCGACTTTGCCCTTTTTTTCTCTTCTTCCCCGCGGGAAGCCCCAACCTTCCCCGTGACTTAGCCGCTTTTTTTTCTCTTCTTCCCTGCGAGAAACCCCAACCTTCCCCGCGACTTAGCCACTTGGCAACGTCGCTATGAACGCTTGGCTGCCACAAGCTAGTTATCCCTGTGGTAACTTTTCTGACACCTCTAGCTTCAAATTCTGAAAGTACAAAGGATCGATAGGACACGCTTTCATGGTTTGTATTCATACTGAAAATAAAAATCAAATGAGCTTTTACCCTTTTGTTCCACACGAGATTTCTGTTCTCATTGAGCTCATCTTAGGACACCTATGTTATCTTTTAACAGATGTGCCGCCCCAGCCAAACTCCCCACCTGACAATGTCTTCCGCCCGGATCAACCCGCCGATGCGTGCCTTAAGGCCAAAAATAGGGGCAGTGCCCCGTCTCCGCCCCACGGAATAAGTAAAATAATGTTAAAAGTAGTGGTATTTCACTTGCACCGAAAACGACTCCCACTTATTCTACACCTCTCAAGTCATTTCACAAATTCGGACTAGAGTCAAGCTCAACAGGGTCTTCTTTCCCCGCTGATTCTGCCAAGCCCGTTCCCTTGGCTATGGTTTCGCTAGATAGTAGATAGGGATAGTGGGAATCTCATTAATCCATTCATGCATGTCACTAATTAGATGACGAGGCATTTAGCTACCTTAAGAGAGTCATAGTTACTCCCGCCATTTACCCGCACTTGGTTGAATTTCTTCACTTTGACATTCAGAGCACTAGGTAGAAATCACATTGCAGCATCCACAGGGACTATCGCAATGCTTTGTTTTAATTAAAGAGTCGGAATCCCCTTGTCCGTACCAGTTCTGAGTCGACTGTTCGTCGCCTAGGAAACGCCCCGCAAGGGGACATTCTGCACCCGTAGCCCAACAGGCACGCGACTGCCCTCCCTCGCCACGAGTGCAGCTCGAGCAGACTGCCGACAGCCCACGGGTTGAGGACGTATACCCCTAGGCCTAGCCCTCAGAGCCAATACTTTTCCCAAAGTTATGGATCTGTTTTGCCAACTTCCCTTACCTACATTGTTCTATTGACTAGAATCTATTCACCTTGGATACCTGATGCGGTTATGAGTACGACCAGGCATGAATGGTACTCAGTCACCGCAAGACGTGCGGTGCTCTTCCAGCTGCTGGACCCTATCTCTGGTTGAACCGATTTTAGGGTGGGAAAGCTGTTAAAAAGAAAAGATAACTCTTCCCAGGGCCCCCGACGACATCTCTGGATTTCCTAACGTTGCCGTCCACCGCCATGTCCCGGTTCAGGAATATTAACCCGATTCCCTTTCGATGTTCACGTAGAGTGCGTCCTTGATACAGGGTTTCCCCATCTCTTAGGATCGACTAACCCATGTCCAAGTGTTGTTCACATGGAACCTTTCCCCACTTTAGTATTCAAAGTTCTCATTTGAATATTTGCTACTACCACCAAGATCTGCACCAGGGGATGGTCCACCCAGGCTCGCACCCAATGTTTCTCAATGACCCCCACGTCCTCCTACTCATCGAGGCCTAGAAATTGCTTCGACAGCTGAGTATAGGTCGTGCGCTTCAGCGCCATCCATTTTCGGGGCTAGTTTATTCGGCAGGTGAGTTGTTACACACTCCTTAGCGTATTTCGACTTCCATGACCACCGTCCTGCTGTCTTAATCAACCAACACCCTTTGTGGGATCTGGGTTAACGCGTAGTTTGGCACCATAACTTGAATTTCGGTTCATCCCGCATCGCCAGTTATGCTTACCAAAAATGGCCCACTTGGAGCTCTCGATTCCATGGCACGGCTCAATGGAGTAGCCGCACCGTCTTACGTATTTAAAGTTTGAGAATAGGTCAAGGGCGTTATGCCCCCGATGCCTCTAATCATTTGCTTTACCCGGTAAAACTCACATGTGAGCTCCAGCTATCCTGAGGGAAACTTCGGAGGAAACCAACTACTAGATGGTTCGATTAGTCTTTCGCCCCTATACCCAAGTCAGACGAATGATTTGCACGTCAATATCGTTGCGGGCCTCCACCAGAGTTTTCTTTGGCTTTCCCCTGCTCAGGCATAGTTCACCATCTTTCGGGTCCCAACAGGTGTGCTCGCACTCGAACCCTTCACAAAAGCTCAAGGTTGGTCTGTGGTGCACCCCCCGCGACGGGGGGATCTCTCCAGTCAGCTTCCTTGCGCCTCGTGGGTTTACAAACCCGCTGACTCGCACAGATCTTAGACTCCTTGGTCCGTGTTTCAAGATAGGATGAATGGAAATCCCGCCAACCAACACCACAAGCATGCAGGTGCGCAGCGGACCACCCATTGGGTGCATGCTTCGTTCCTCGATCGCCGCAATGACGAAACAATGGGCAAGAACCTGTCCGTGCTTGTGCCGATGCAATGAGTTGTGCTGGTTTGCAGCTCGAGCCGAGCAGCAGACCAACTTCTTAGCCATTCCGCATCCAACCGAGGCACATCACCGGCCTCCATCCACTTCCCTCCTGGTAATTTCAAGCACTCTTTAACTCTCTTTTGAAAGTGCTTTTCATCTTTCCCTCGTGGTACTTGTTCGCTATGGGTCTCTCGCTCATATTTAGCCTTGGATACAATTTACCACCTAATTAGGGCTGCATTCCCAAACAAACCAACTCGCCGACAGTGCCTCATGGTGCGGCAGGGTCTAGGCCCGACAGGGTTGTCACCCTCTTAGGTGCCCCCTTCCAGGGAACTTGGGCCTGGTCCGCTGCTAAGGACGCTTCTACAGACTACAATTCAGGTGGCGCTGCCACCCGATTTTCATGCTGGGCTCTTCCCGGTTCGTTCGCCGTTACTAGGGGAATCCTTGTAAGTTTCTTCTCGTCTGCTTAATTATATGCTTAAAATCAGCGGGTGTTCTTTCCTGAGCTGGGGTCACATGTAGGAGCCCGATGTATCTAGCCAAAGTGATGGATAGCGGGCAAGCCAAGTTCCCACAATGCCCCGCCCGCCTTGCACCGATTCGCACCCCGCCTAATGGGACAAAGACCACTGCTGATCCATGCAAGGTAGTGGGCATCGCATGCATTTCAGTCGACCGCACCGCACAGGTCCGGGACTACCATATCGGCTCCTGCCCCCGACTTGCGTGGGAGCGCGTTTGTTGGATGTGACGCCCAGACAGACGTGCTTTCGGCAAAAACCTGTGAGTTTTCCCCGCCAGCTAAACAGCATGACAGTGAGACCTTATCGCCTGCGGTCGTCTCAATGCGAGGACAAGCCATGGCAAGAGCGTTCCACCCTGCATCTCTATTCAGACCAATCCTCCTCGACCAAGTAGGATGGAATTTTCTGTGGGGAGGTATACATTGACCCAACAACACTGCTACCGATACAAGGACAAAGCAAACCGATTCCAAAACTCTTTGGCCACATTATTAAATAGACTCCAAATCCAATGCAAACGAAGATGGTAAGAAAAGTTAGAAGAGTGCCGTCATGTTGAGGCAAAACTTCAACTGCCCATCAAAAAAACTGAGCCTCAAAATGCTTTCGAAGGAAGCACACCATTGATGCACCCTTGCCAAAAACCCTGCCGTTGCTCCTAAAAATGGTCTCTGGTCACACAACATGCCAACATGGAAAAAGTACAAGCACAATAGATAGGTCTCCACAGATACCTAACAGTGAAAAGGAAATCCCTCGTTCGAAGCCACCACAAACCCCAAAACTCCATGTTGAATCAAAACAGGCTTTGTTTTATCAGTGCCTCCAAAGATGAGCATTGCCAACTTTACCGCTCATGTGTTACCAAGTCGAACGATAGCCCGTTGAGATTTGACCTCCCTACGAATGATCCGAGGCCAATTTTCAAGTAGACCCGGCAAGCAACTCATCCATCGCACCACCCTTCGCACGAAATGACACTTCCACCGCGGGAGAAGTGCACGATAGGCAACAACGTAGTAATTTAACCAGCTGCTTCGAACCGACGACCGAAAGGGGCAATATATCCGAGAGAAGACCGAAAATGGAAGCCCTCGTGTGAAGCCACCGCAAACTCCAAAGCTCCACGTTGAATGGAACCTACAGGCTTTGTTTTCCTGGTGTCTCTAAAGATGAGCATTGCCAACATTACCGGTCATGTGTTACAAATTCGAACGATAGCCCGTTGGGAGTCGACCGCCCTACGAATGACCCGAGGCCAATTTTCAAGCAGACCCGACAAGCAACGCATCCATTGCACCACCCTTCGCACAAAAAGACACTTCCACTGCGAGAGAAGTGTACGATAGGAAACAACGTAGTAATTTAACCGACAGCTTCGAACCGGTGACCGAAAGGGGCAACACGTCCGAGAGAAGACCAAATATGCAAGCCCTCATGCGAAGCCACCGCAAACCCCAAAACTCCACATTGAATGGAAGTTACGGGATTTGTTTTCCTGGTGCCTCTGAAGATGAGCATTGCCAACATTACCGCTCATGTGTTACCGAGCCACACGATAGCCCGTTGAGAGTCGACCACCCTACGAATGACCCGAGGCCAATTTTCAAGCAGACGCGACAAGCAATGCATCCATTGCACCACCCTTCGCATGAAACTACACTTCCACCACAAGAGAAGTGCACGATAGGAAACAACGTAGTAATTTAACCAACAGCTTCGAACCGGTGACCGAAAGGGGCAACACGTCCGAGAGAAGACCGAAGATGCAAGCCCTCATGCGAAGCCACCGCAAACCCCAAAACTCCACGTTGAATGGAACTTACGGGCTTTGTTTTCCTAGTGCCTCCGAAGATGAGCATTTCCAACATTACCGCTCATGTGTTACCGAGCCGCACGATAGCCCATTGAGAGTCGACCACCCTACAAATGACCCAAGGCCAATTTTCAAGTAGACCCGACAACCAACGCATCCATCGCACCACCCTTCACACGAAATTACTTTTCCAACCTGAAGCCCACCAAGGGAGTAATAGGGAAAAATACAAGGCAGTAGAAGTTAAGGAGTCGGATTGGTCACCACTTAATGTTTTTAGCACACTTGCGCAGCAAATGAAGGGCCCAGGGAGCGCCCACAACAATCGCACAAAGAATGGCTCGACCTCAAGTCCCGTCAAACTCATGCCCACCAAGGGAGTAATAGGGAAAAAGACAAGGTATTGGAAGTTAAGGAATCAGATTGGTGACCACTTAATGTTTTTAGCACACTTGCGCAGCAAACTAAGGGCCCAGGGAGCGCCCACAATGATCGCACAAAGAACTGCTCGACCGCAAGTCCCGTCAAAGTCACGCCCACCAAGGGAGTAATAGGGAAAAAGTCAAGGCAGTGGAAGTTAAGGAGTTGGATTGGTCACCACTTAATGTTTTTAGCACACTTGCGTAGCAAACGAAGGGCCCATGGAGCCCCCACAACAATCGCACATAGAACGGCTCGACCGCAAGTCCCGTCAAACTCATGCCCACCGAGGGAGTAATAGGGAAAAAGACAAGGCAGTGGAACTTAAGGAGTCGGATTGGTCACCACTTAATGTTTTTAGCACACTTGCGCAGCAAATGAAGGGCCTAGGGATTGCCCACAACGATCGCACAAAGAACGGCTCGACCACAAGTCCCGTCAAACTCATGCCCACCAAGGGAGTAATAGGGAAAAAGACAAGGTAATGGAAGTTAAGGGGCCGAATCAGTCACCACTTAACCTTTTTAGCACACTCGTGCGGCAAACAAAGGGCCCAAGGAGCTCCCCAAGGGGCGCACACAAGGAGCGCCCCAATGAGCACACACAAGAAGCGCCCAAGTAGTGCGCCCAAGAAGCGCCCAAGGAGCACCCACAAGGAGCGCACAAGGAGCACCCACAAGGAGCGCACACAAGGAGCGCACACAAGTAGCACCCACAAGGAGTGCCCACAAGGAGTGCCCAAGGAGCACCCAAGTAGTGCGCCCAAGGAGCGCCCCAAGGAGCGCCCAAGGAGTGCCCACAAGGAGTGCCCAAGGAGCGCACGCAAGGAGTGCCCAAGGAGCGCACACAAGGAGCACATGCAAGGAGCGCCCAAGGAGCACACACAAGGAGCGCCCACAAGGAGTTCCCAAGGAGCGCATGCAAGGAGTGCCCACAAGGAGCGCCCAAGTAGCGCGCCGAAGGAGCACACACAAGGAGTGCCCAAGGAGCGCCCACAAGGAGGGCCCAAGGAGTGCATGCAAGGAGCGCCCACAAGGAGCGCCCAAGGAGTACATGTAAGGAGCGCCCAAGGAGTGCACACAAGGAGCGCACACAAGGAGCGCCCAAGGAGCGCACACAAGGAGCACCCAAGGAGCGCATGCAAGGAGCGCCCACAAGGAGTGCCCAAGGAGTGCACGCAAGGAGCACCCAAGGAGTGCACACAAGGAGCACGCAAGGAGCGCCCAAGGAGCGCACGCAAGGAGCGCCCACAAGGAGCGCCCAAGGAGCGCCTGCATGGAGCGCCCAAATCTCGTCAATTTCTTTCCCACCAAGGGAGTAAAAGGTGAAAATACAAGGTAGTGAAAGTTAAGGGGACGGATTGGTCACCGCTTAATGTTTTTAGTGCACTTGGCGGGAAAAAGGAGCACCCAAAAGGTGTGCCCAAGGAGTGCCCAAAAGGTGCGCTCACAAGGAGTGCCCGAGGAGCGCCCGCTAGGAGCGCCCGAAAGGTGCGCCGAAGGAGTGCCCGCTAGGAGTGCCCACAAGGAGCACTCAAGGAGCACCCACAAGGAGCTCTCAAGGAGTACCCAAGGAGCGCCTGCTAGGAGTGCCCAAGGAGCGCCCACAAAGAGCGCCCAAAAGGTGCACCCAAGGAACGCCCATAAGGAGTGCCCAAGGAGCGACCACCAAGAGCACCCACCAGGAGCACCCATAGGGAGTGCCCCAAGGAACGCACAGTGGGATTGCACACGAGGAGCACCCAAGGAACGACCCGAACTGAAATCCCATCAAAGTCATGACCACTAAGTGAGTGATAGACAAAAAGACAAGCTAGCGGGATTTAAGGAGTCGGATTGGTCATGACTAAACGTCTTTAGCTCGCTTGCCTGGCAAAAGAAGGGCCCCATCAAGAGTGCCAAAGGAGTGAGCTGAACCCAAATCCCGTCAAAGTCATGCCCACCGAGTGACCGACCAACAAAAAGACAAGCTAGCAGCATTTAAGGAGTTGGGTTGGTCACCACTAAACATTTTTAGCTCGCTTTCCCGGCAAACGAAGGGCCCCATCAAGAGCGCCGAAGGAACGAATCGAACGCAAAGCCCATTAAAGTCATGCCCACCAAGTGAGAAACTGACAAAAAGACAAGGTAGTGGGAGTTAAGGAGAGGAATCGGTCACCGCCCAAGCAACGGCTCGAACCGAAAGCTCGTCAAAGTGTCACCTGCCAAGTGAGAGATAAGAAAAAGGGCAATCCAGTGGGAGTTGAGGTGTAAGATTGGTCACCACATAATGTTTTTAGCTCCCTTTCCTGGCAAACGAAGGGCCCCATCAAGAGCACCGAAGGAACGACTCGAACCCAAAGCCCGTCAAAGCCATGCCCACCAAGTGAGCGACCAACGAAAAGACAAGGTAGTGGGAGTTAAGGAGAGGACTTGGTCACCACTTAACATTTGTGGCTCACTTGCCCAAAAAATGAAGGGCCCATCGGGAATGCCCAAGGGACAGCTCGAACCGAAAGCCCGTTAAAGTCATGCCCGCCAAGTGAGTGATAGGCAAAAACAAAAGCTAGTGGGAGTTAAAGAGTCGGATTGGTCACCACCTAACATTTTTATCTCGCTTTCCTGGCAAATGAAGGGCCCCATCAAGAGCGCCAAAGGAATGGATCGAACCCAAATCCCGTCAAAGTCATGCCTACCAAGCGAGCGACCGGAAAAAAGACAAGGAAGTGGGAGTTAAGGAGAGGAATTGGTCACCACTTAATGTTTTTGGCTCGCTTGCCCGGCAAACGAAGGGCCCCATCAGGAGCGTCGAAGCAATGACTCGAACCCAAATCCTGTCAAAGTCAAGCCCACCAAGTGAGCGATCAACAAAAAGACAAGGTAGTGGGAGTTAAGGAGAGGAATTGGTCACCGCTTAACGTTTTTGGCTCGCTTGCCCAGAAAACGAAGGGTGCATCAGGAGCGCACACAAGGGGCAGATCGAACCGAAAGCTCACCAAAAGACAAACTAGCGGGAGTTAAGGAGCCGGATTGGTCACCACTCAACATTTGTTATCTCGCTTTCCCAGCAAACAAAGGGCCCCATCAAGAGCGCCGAAGGAACGGGTCGAACCCGAAGCCGGCCAAAGTCATGCCCACCAAGTGAGCGACCGACAAAAAGGCAAGGTAGTGGGAGTTAAGGAGTCGGACTGGTCACCACTCAACGTTTTTAGCTCGCTTTCCCGGCAAGCAAAGGGCCCCATCAAGAGCACCGAAGGAATGCCTCGAACCCAAAGCCCATCAAAGTCGTGCCCACCAAGTGAGCGACCGACAAAAATACAAGGCAGCGGCAGTTAAGGAGAGGAATCGGTCACCACTTAACATTTTTCGCTCACTTTCCCAGAAAACGAAGGGCCCATACGAAGCACCCAAGGAACGGCTCGAACCGAAATCTCGTCGAAGTGATGCCCGCCAAGTGAGTGGTAGGCAAAAAGAGAAGCTGATGGGAGTTGAGGAGCCGGATTGGTCACTACATAACATTTTTATCTCACTTGCCCGACAAACAGAGGGCCCCATCAAGAGCGTTGATGGAACGAATCGAGCCCAAAGCCCATCAAAGTCATTCCCACCAAGTGAGCAACCAACAAAAAACAAGGTAGTGGGAGTTAAGGAGAGGAATTGGTTGCCACTTAACATTTGTGGCTCACTTGCCCGAAAAACGAAGGGCCCATCAGGAGTGCCCATGGAACAGCTCGAACCAAAATCCCGTCAAAGTCATGCCCACCAAGTGAGCGATAGGCAAAAAGACAAGCCAGTGGGAGTTAAGGAGTCGGATTGGTCACCACTTAATGTTTTTAGCTCGCTTGCCTGGCAAACAAAGGGCCCCATCAAGAGCGTCGGAGGAACGGCTTGAACCCAAATCCCGTCAAAGTCATGCCCACCAAGTGAGCGACTGACAAAAAGGCAAGGCAGTGGGAGTTAAGGAGTCGGACTGGTCACCACTTAACGTTTTCAGCTCGCCTGCCTGAAAAAATGAAGGGCCCATCAGGAGCGCCCAAGGAACGGCTTGAACCGAAAGCCCATCAAAGGCATGCCCGCCAAGTGAGTGACCGACAAAAAGGAAAGGCAGTGGGAGTTAAGGAGTCGGACTGGTCACCACTTAACGTTTTCATCTCGCCTGCCCGAAAAAATGAAGGGCCCATCAAGAGCGCCCAAGGAATGGCTAGAACCGAAAGCCCGTCAAAGCCATGCCCGCCAAGTGAGTGATAGAAAAAAGGACAAGCCGGCGGGAGTTAAGGTGCCGGATTGGTCACCGCTTAACGCTTTTAGCTCACTTTCCCAGCAAATGAAGGGACCCATCAATAGTGTCGAAGGAATGACTCGAACCCAAATCCCGTCAAATTCATTCCCACCAAGTGAGCGACCGACAAAAAGACGAGGTAGTGGGAGCGAAGGAGAGGAATTGGTCACCGCTTAATGTTCTTAGCCCACTTGCCCGAAAAACGAAGGGCCCATCTGGAGCACACACAAGGGGCAGCTCGAACCGAAAGCCCGTCAAAGTCATCCCCACCAAGTGAGCGATAGGCCAAAAGACAAGCTAGCGGGAGTTAAGGAGTCGGAGTCGCCACTTAACGTCCTTAGCTCCCTTTCCCAAAAAACGAAGGGCCCATCAGGAGCGCACACAAGGGGCGGCTCGAACCGAAAGCCCATCAAAGTCATGCCCACCAAGTGAGTGGTAGGCAACAAGAAAAGCTGGTGGGAGTCAAGGAGTCGGATTGGCCAGTGCTCAACGTTTTTAGCTCCCTTGCTCGGCAAACGAAGGGCCCCATCAAGAGCGCCGGAGGAACGGCTCGAACCCAAAGCCCATCAAAGTCATGCCCAACAAGTGAGCGACGGGACAAAAAGACAAGGTAGTTGGGGAGTTGCGGACAGGAATCGGTCGCCACTTAACGGTTTTGGCTCACTTTCCCGAAGAACGAAGGGCGCCCCAGGAGTGCCCAAGGAACGGCTCAAACTGAAAGCCCATCAAAGGCATGCCCGTCAAGTGGGTGATAGGAAAAAATTTAGGCTAGTGGGAATTAGGGAGTTGGATTGGTCACCACTTAAACGTTTTTAGCTCTCTTTCCTAGCAAATGAAGGCCCATCAAGAGCGCCCGAGGAATGACTCGAACCCAACGCCCACAAAAGTCATGCCCACCGAGCGAGTGGCCATCAAACGGGCAAGGTAGTGGGAATTTAAGGAGAGGGACTGGTCACTACTTAACATTTTTAACTCACTTTCCTGGAAAACGAAGGGCCAATCAGGAGCACCCAAGGAACGGCTTGGACACGAAGCCCATCAAAGTCGTGCCCAACAAGTGAGTGACCAAAAAAGAGAAAAGGCGGTGGGAGCTAAGGAGAGGGATTGGTGGCCACTTAACATTTTTTTAGCTCACTTTCCCAAAAAATGAAGGACCCCTCAAGAGAACACACAAGGAGCGCCCACAAGGAGTGCCCAAGGAGAACCTACCGGGAGGACCCACAAGGGGCGCGGAAGGTGCTCCAACAAGGAGCACACACGAGGGGCACCCAAGGAATGGCTCGAACGCAAATCCCGTCAAATTCATGCCCACCAGGCGAGTGACCAGCCAAAAGACAAGGAAGTGGGAGTCAAGGAGACATATTTTTCACCACTCAACGTTTTTAGCTCGCTTTCCTAGCAAATGAATGGCCCAAGGAGCACCCATGGGGAACCCAAATGGAGCACCCACAAGGAG
Source organism: Pseudotsuga menziesii (assembly GCA_001517045.1). NCBI lineage: Eukaryota > Viridiplantae > Streptophyta > Pinopsida > Pinales > Pinaceae > Pseudotsuga > Pseudotsuga menziesii. The sequence continues at coordinate 143,635 of LPNX011034759.1, read as the reverse complement.
CACCCAAGGAGCACCCACAAGGAGCGCCCGAGGGGAGGACGAGGTGCGCCAACAAGGACTACCCAAGGAATGCCTGAGGCACGGATGAGGTGCGCCGACAAGGACTGCCCAAGGAACGCCCACAAGGACAGCCCAAGGAACAGCTCGGGCCCAAAGCCTTTCAAAGTGATGCCCGCCAAGTGAGTGGCCGGCAAAAAGACAAGGTAGCAGGAGTTAAGGAGAGGGATTGGTCACCATTGAAAATTTTTATCTCACTTGCCCGGCAAATGAAGGTCCCACAAGGAGCCCCTAAGGAACGACTCGAACACAAAGCCCGCAAAAGCCATGCCCACCGATTGAGTTACCAGCAAAACAACAAGGTAGTGGGAGTTAAGGAGGGGGGTTCGTCACCGCTTAACATTTTTAGCTCACTCACCCAGAAAATAAAGGGGGCCATCAGGAGCTCCCAAGGAACTCCTCGAACCAAAAGCCCGTCAAAGTCATGCCCACCAATTGGGTTACCGAAAAAAATACAAGGCAGTGGGAGTTAAGGAGAGGGATTGGTCACCACTTAATGTTTCTAGCTCAGTTTCCCAGAAAACAAAGGGCCCATCAAGAGCACCCAAGGAACGACTCGAACCCAAGTCTCGTCAAAGTGATGCCCACCAAGCGAGTGGTCAGCAAAAGTACAAGGTAGTGGGAGTTAAGGAGAGGGATTGGTCACCACTTAATGTTTTTGGCTCACTTTCCCGGAAAATGAAGGGCCCATCAGGAGCGCCCAAGGAACGACTCGAACCCAAAGCCCGTCAAATTCATGCCCGTTAAGTAGGTGACCAGCAAAAGACAAGGTAGCGGGAGTTAAGGAGAGGGATTGGTCGCCACTTGACGCTTTTAGCTCACTTTCCTAAGAAACGAAGGTCCCGTCAGGAGCGCACACAAGGAGCACCCACAGGGAGCGACCAAGTAGCACCCAACGAACGAATCAAACCCAAAGCCCATCAAAGCCATGCCTGCCAAGTGGGTGACCAACAAAAGGGCAAGGCAGCGGGAGTGGTCACCACTTAACATTCTTAGCTCACTTGTCCATTGAACGAATGGCCTGAGGAGCGCCAATAAGGAGCGCCCACAAGGAGAGCCCAAGGTGCGGCGACAAGGAGTGGCCAAGGAACACCCAAGGAAGAGCTCGAACCCAAAGCCTGCCAAAGTCATGCCCAACCTTCTCCGCGACTTTGTCGTTTTTTTTTTCTTCTTCCCTGTGGGAAACCCCAGCCTTCCTCGTGACTTAGCCATTTCTTTTTCTTCTTCCCCGCGGGAAACCCCGACCTTCCCCGTGACTTGGCCATTTTTCTTCTCTTCTTCCCCATGAATTTGCCGCTCTTGTTTTCTTCTTCCCCGTGACTTATCCTTTTTTTTTCTCTTCTCCCCCGCGGGAAGCCCCAACATTCCCTGCGACTTTGCCGGTTTTTTCTCTTCTTCCCCGCGGGAAGCCCCAAACTTCCCCGCGACTTAGCCGCCTTTTTTCTATTCTTCCCCATGGGAAGCCCCAACCTTCCCCGCGACTTAGCCAATTTTTTTCTCTTCTACCCCACTGGAAACTCCAACCTTCCTCGCGACTTTGCCGTTTTTTTCTCGTCTTCCCCGCGGGAAACCCCAACCTTCCCCGCAACTTTGCCGTTATTTTCTCGTCTTCCCCGTGGGAAACCCCAACCTTCACACGACATAGCCTCTTTTTTTCTCGTCTTCCCCGTGGGAAACCCAAACCTTTCCCGTGACTTTTCCATTTTTCTCTCGTCTTCCCCACGGGAAACCCCAACCTTCCCTGTGGATTTGCCGTTTTTTTTCTCTTCTTCCCCGCGGGAAACCCCAACCCCTTCCCCGCGACTTGGGTGCTTTTTTTCTCTTCTCCCCCATGGGAAAGCCCAACCTTCCCTGCGACTTTGCCCTTTTTTTCTCTTCTTCCCCGAGGGAAGCCCCAACCTTCCCCGCGACTTAGGCACTTTTTTTCTCTTCTTTCCCGCCAGAAACCCCAACCTTCCCCGCAACTTTGCCGCTTTTTTTTTCTTCTTCCTCGCGGGAAACCCCAGCCTTCCCCGTGACTTAGTCATTTCTTTTTCTTCTTCCCCGCAGGAAACCCCGACCTTCCCCGCGACTTGGCTGTTTTTGTTCTCTTCTTCCCTAGAGGAAACCCCAACCTTCCTTGCGACTTTGCCACTCTTGTTTTCTTCTTCCCCGCAACTTAGCCTTTTTTTTCTCTTCTCCCCCGCGGGAAGCCCCAACCTTCCCCGTGACTTTGCCATTTTTTTCTCTTCTTCCCCGCGAAAATCCCTAACCTTCCCCGTGACTTAGCTGCTTTTTTTTCTCTTCTTCCCCATGGGAAGCCCCAACCTTCCCCGCGACTTAGCCTATTTTTTTCTCTTCTTCCCTGCCGGAAACCCTAACCTTCCTCACGACTTTGCCGTTTTTTTCTCGTCTTCCCCGCGGGAAACCCCAACCTTCCCCGTGACTTTGTCATTTTTTTCTCATCTTCCCCGTGGGAAACCCCAACCTTCTCCATGACATAGCCTCTTTTTTTCTCGTCTTCCCCGCGGGAAACCCCAACCTTCCCCACGACTTTGCCGTTTTTTTCTCGTCTTCCCCACGGGAAACCCCAACCTTCCCTGCGGCTTTGCCATTTTTTTCTCTTCTTCCCCGCGGGAAACCCCAACCCCTTCCCCATGACTTGGGCGCTTTTTTTCTCTTCTCCCCCACAGGAAAGCCCAACCTTCCCCGTTACTTTTCCCTTTTTTTCTCTTCTTCCCCGCGGGAAGCCCCAACCTTCCCCGCGACTTAGCTTCTTTTTTTCCCTTCTTCCCCACCGGAAACCCCAACCTTCCCTAGGACTTTGCCGCTTTTTTTCTCTTCTTCCCCGCGGCAAACCCCAACCTTCCCCATGACTTAGCCACCTTTTTTCTCTTCTTCCCCATGGGAAACCCCAACCTTCCCCATGACTTTGCCGCTTTTTTCTCTTCTTCCCCGTGACTTAGCCGCTTTTTTTTCTCGTTGTTGGGAAATAGGATAGACCCAGGTTTAAATCTTTAGTGTCGCACCAACAAAAGACCCACAGTGTTGGCCCTTTGGGAAACAACCTGCGCGCAGGTTGCAGTCTCACCCGAAACAGCTATGGGGTGCCGCAGAATCAGGTTTCTGCAAGCCGAGAGGGGGATTACTGTACCTTAGCCTTTAATAATATTATTAATCAATACTATAAAAACTTTACCATTCATTCACATACAACTTCGCAGATAAATAAACAGTCATTACTTGCTCAACCCGCTACAAGGAATTCATAGCGAAGCTAAATATTAACAGCGATCTAACTTATCAGATGTATACAGTATTAGTGCATAAAAGATAACATAAACAGGAACGGCACAAGAAAACATGACACCGGATATAACGTGGTTCACCCCCAGTGTAGGGGCTACGTCCACAAACTGTGTTTTATTCAACTTGCTACAAAATCCATAGTTTGATCTGCGCACTCAGCTGCAGATCCCTTCTTTCCTTAAAAACCACGCACACAGCAGTAGGCCTCTGCGCACACAGCTGCATATCTTTCTTTCTCTTCTTACAAAAACCCTCTGCGCACACAGCTGCAGAGGTCATCCACGCACACAGCTGGGACTTAACCTTTCAAAATCAACCTTAGCTTCACCTTAGTCTTTATTACATCATGAAACCTAACCTATCTTCTTTACACCAGCACTTATTTATACTGCGCATTTTTACAAAACCATGGTCTTAAACCATGGGCACCCAAAAACCCTAAACCCTGGATTTAAACCACGGGTTTATTACAAACAAAAGTAGTTTTAACTTCCCCCAACACCCCTAAGACTATTTTGACCCATAACTCCGCTTACAAAACTCTCTTCTTACCCGCAGGGTTACCCAAACATGGAGTATGCGTCCCAACAGGCCCCTAAGACTCACTAGTGGCTCGTCCCGGGACACTCTTCAGTTTCTCGGATGGCAGAATTCTGCCGACGAAGCATATTGTACTGCTTGCTGAAGCTCTGCGTTCTGCAGCTGGCTGCTTACTTCTGTCCTTTGTAGAAGTTTTGTTGATGAAGACCATCGTGATCCACCTGCAACACCATCCTTCTCTTCAATTGCGGATGCCTGACCATCCACAACGTTGGGGTCCCCTGGGATTGCGTGTCCCACTGTGGAAGGAATATAGCTTCCATGGTTCTGCTACGCCACACGATTGCATGGTGGGATTCCCCAGAGTCTTTCTGCGAGGCTTCATGCCCTTTGTTGCTCTACGTTAGAGCAAACTCCTATCTGTCTTTGCAAATTTAGAGCAAACTCCTGCCTTTCGATGTACTTGGCCAAGTAGGGATGTGCTGGCGGAGTGCTCAGAAGGTGCTGCAAACCTCTATCCCTTACTTCTCGTACTAACTCTTGAACTTTACAGTCGTTCAACATGGTTTGGGCTGAATATCTCACAGATGTGCCTAAGATAGAGACACAGGTCGAGATGGATTCTTATAGAATCTCGAGGCGTAATTTGTCATCATGGTGTAGTAATTACACGAAATATGATGAGTTCCAGAAATCTTCTCCGCACAGTGTCGGTTTTTGCCATAATCTCATTATGACAAGTAATGAGAGCAACTCTCGTGCCAGCGCCGCCGAATGTAGTATGTCCCATCCGTCACATTTTGGACTGCGACACACCTTGATAACCCTCGACTTCGACACAGTCTGACCCTGCGACCTACAACCAACCTGAAGCTCCGCATCCTTTAGACAAAACAGACTACGATACTCCATAATGCTTCAAGCATCTTCGCTAATTTGCTTGGTGCTACCTCCTATTCTGAGTATCTGGCCTGTCCATATACTTTTTTAAGCGGCTCCCATTTATCATAGAGGGAAAGAGTTCACCATTTAGCTTAGCTAGCTGAACTGCGCCCCCATCAGTAAATTTATGTACTATATCTGTGATTATGGCGGGGTCATCCATATCAGTGAAAGCAGATATCCGGAGGCTGGGAACAATGTATTCCATGGGCATGACAGCTTCTTGCCCATAAACTAGTTGAAAGGGTGTATGGCCTGTCAACGTTTTCCAAGTAGTTCTGTAAGCCCATAGCACTGCTGGAATTCGAAGATCCCAATCATTCCTATTAGCATTACAAACATTTGTCAAGGCATGCTCAAGGATTTTGTTAAAGGCTTCGACAGTCCCGTTTTCTTGTGGGTGATATGCAGTACTCTTTTGATGATACACTTGAAATTCTTCAGTCAATACTTCAATAGTCCTCTTCAGGAAGTGTGACCCCTGATCACTCATAAGAACTTTGGGACGCCCAAATCTAGATAAGATGTTGTCGAAGATGAACTTTGCAGCAGTAGCAGCGCTACAGGTCTTGACTGGTTGAGCTTCGGCCGAATGGGTAAGATAATCAGTTGCTGTAATGATGTATCTGGATCCTGAATGTTTCGCAGGGGGGTTGATAGGACCAACAAAGTCAATGGCCCATTTATCAAAGGCCTGTAATGTAACTTGTGGAACTAGAGGCATTTCATCCCTCCTAGATGGTTTACCTGTCCTCTGACAGATGTCGCAGCTATGGCAATATTCTCTTGCATCTTTGTGGAGTGTAGGCCACCATAAACCGGCTGTCAAAATATTCTGCGCTGTGGCTTTTCCTGCATAGTGACCTCCTGCTGCACCAGAGTGTGCTTCAGCCAATATTAGAGGTTTTTCGTGTTCCAAAACACATCTGCGCAGTATCTCATCTGATCCCATTTTATATAGCTGTCCTGCTATTAAAGTGAAATCCGCAGCTCGAACCACCAACTGCTTCTTCTGTTGTGTGGTCATCTTTGGAGGGGTTATACCTGTGGACAAATACTGAACAATATCCTGGAAATATTCATCAACTATCTGGATAGCAAATAATTGTGCATCGGGGAGGCCTGCGTCCAAATTGGTAGGTTCTTCACCGGACTCGAGCCTCGACAAGTGGTCAGGTCCTAGGTTAAGTCTTCCAGTCTTAACAATGATCTCAAAATCATATTCTTGAAATAGGAGTAACCATCTGCATATTCTTCCACCTAGCACAGGTTTGTTAACCAAGTACTTCAAAGCAGAGTGGTCAGTAAACATCTTAAAATGAGATCCTAGCAGATAATGTCGAAATTTTTGTAATGCATATACCATAGCAAGACCTTCGTGTTCTGTCGTAGGATAATTTTTCTCTGCTGTAGACAACTTTCTGCTAGCAAAAGAGATAGGGTGATCGATATTACCTTCACCTGGCTGAGCGAGTACAGTACCTAAAGCAATAGAGGATGCATCAACATGCACATGAAACGCCTTGTTCCAATCAGGGAATACTAGGATAGGGGCAGTGACCATTTTTTCTTTCAGAATGTCGAGGCTTGCTTGGCATTCTGGTGTGCATTCGAACTTAATATCTTTCTTTAGCTACCTTTCCATTGGGGCAGTAATCTTGGCATATCCTTGTATAAATTTCCTGTAGTAACCGGTGTGACCAAGTGTTGTGCGAAGTTGTTTGACAGAATTCGGAGGTGGCAGGTTCACAATAATAGCGATCTTCGCAGGGTCCATCATCAATCCCTGCTTACATACCACATGACCAAGTAGAATGCCAAAGGGTGCACAGAAAATGCACTTTTTAAAGTTCAACAAGATCTGGTGCTGTCTGCATTTGTCCAACATAAGTCTCAAACTAGTTAGATGGTCTTTTACGAGCCCAAAAATAGTCCAATCATCGAAGTAAACTTCTAGGAATTTATGGATGTATTCTTTAAATGCGGAGATGACTAGTCGAGAAAATATGGCAAGTGCATTCTTCAACCCGAAGGGCATGACAGTATACTGGAAGGATCCCATTTCGGTAGCAAAGGTTGTCTTATGTCGGTCCTCTGGAGAAATTCGGATCTGATGGTAGCCAGAAAAGCCATCAGTAAAAGAGTATACTTCTTGGCCTCCGACATTGTCGAGCACTTCATCTGTAAAGGGAGTGGGAAAAGGGTCGTGTAGACAGGCATCATTGAGTTTCCTGAGATTGACACAGATCTGGATTTCACCCTTAGTCTTCTTCTCCTGAACGACCATAGGGCTGACCCACTCAGATTCTTCAACAGGTTCGATTATTCCTGTAGCAAGCATCTTTTCCAACTCTAGTTTAACATTTTCCTTGTATTTTGGATTCAATCTATAAGGGCGCTGCTTCACAGGCTTCGCATCAGGCTTCAGGGGGATCTTCATTACACCGATATCTCCCAGGATACCTTTCATTTCAGAGAACTTTGTCGGAAAAAGATCTTGATATTCGTGGAGAAGTTGAGTTACCTTGCTTACCATCTCATCATCCCAATAATCGCCAACGGTAGCAAACTTAGGTTGTTCATCGGAACCAATGTTAACTGTGCACGTCTTCAAGGGCTGCATTTCTTCGGGAACTTCGACTACCGGCCCATGCACGTCGCAGTATCCTTCGGACTCAGGGATATCGAGACAGCGCGGGTCCTCCTCCTCGTCGACTGTGAAGTTATAACATTCGACTGCGAGGGCTTCTTGGGTGGCCCAGTCAGGGCGGTTTTCTGTCATTGCTTGTTCGTTAAATACCTTAGTATGGATGATCCTGATAGCTGCGTCTAGGGCTGGACAGACATCAGTAGTAGAGAAAGTATTGATAAAGCTATGAACAAGACAGTCCCAACTTACAGTATCTTGGCGAAGTTTAGCCTCCGCTTACCAGCTCTTCGCTGGTGGTCCCAGCGTGTGCACAAATCTATGTACCCACTCATCCTGAGGTACATACTTCCATGCCTCGTAGCATTTGCTTAAGTGATCCTGGGGGCAAGTTTTTCCCTCAAACTGGCTTTGCGGCTTTGCTTACTGGTCTGAGAACCTCAGGCGAAGGAGCTTCTGACATGCTTCCCAGGTAGGGATCTGCTTCTTATGGCTCTCCCACCATCTGACTGCTGTGGCTCTGAATGCGGACTCTAGGGCCTCCATTTTCTATAGGTTAGGTATCTGATCCGAGAATTGTACAATAAATGGTGCAGGATCGATCGCACCATCATATACAGGGAGAGTTCTGAGTTGTGATTTGACCCATCTGAGAGATTTGGTAGGGCAGACATTGCATCCCCTATGGTGCTCAGATAATCGGTGGTGCCAGTTTCCTAATTCATCGTCAGAGTCTATCATACAGGAGCTACCAGACTCCCACCCTGTGGCCGGAGGAGCCTCATAGCCTTCTGTCTTCTCAGTGATAGTAGAGATGGGTTCCACATCTGCTTGATCCTCATGTCGGAGAGGTTCTGTGTACTGTGCCCCTTGTGAAGGATCCAGGGGTAGGATAACCCTGAAGTATTTCCCTTCGAAGACCATCTGTCTCTTCTTGAGGTTAATGACTACGGCATTTGCCATTTCCCATTCAATTCCTAGTAGGGCCGGGTAGGGGTTGCTGTCATCAATGATCTCAATTACTTCAAATTCTATGAAGGTGCTGACCCTGTCAATATCTATTTGGAGATCCATGAATCTTCCTAAAGGTACAATCTTTTGCTAGTTAGCTAGTCTCAACTGTATAGGGGACCAGGCAAGGGTAAGTTTCCCCATTTGTTCCTAGGTTTGTTTGGTTAAAACATTTACATCAGACCCTAAGTCCAGAATAACATCGGTCATATCATATGCCCCTATCTGATCATTCAATCGCATTTCCCTGCCGGTCCGGCTAACTCGATAAACAGTTTTGTCCCGACCACAGCTCTGCAGAGATTCGCAGGAAGTGATGACATTCTGCAGCTCATTCAAAGCATCTTGATTTCTTAAAAGTTTAAGGAAACTTTGTAAAAAGGTAGACAATATACTTACTTTATCCATCGAAGCTTTGCGGGGCGGCGACTGAGGCTGCGCAGGTGCGTTGGGTGGGCTAGGGCCAGCAAAATCTTTCTTGGCTTCCAGGAATGTCTCTTTCTCTCTGAGGATATCAAATGCAGGGACTTTCGCAGGAGCCTTCCGAACTAGAGCTTCAGCAGGTCGGTTTGGTGTATTTTGAATGTGTGTCGTAAGTCCACTTCTTGTAACGACATTGATGGCTGCAGCAGGGTGGGGCTCTACAGAAATCATCTTAAGGTTCTGAGTAGGGGTGGTCTGGCGTGCCTGAATCTTAGCTATCTACTACGCGGCAATACCGGCATGTCGTAGTGGGGTTCCGACAGTCATGAGCCAAATGCCCAGTTTGGTTACAATTGTAACACACGAATTGGTTTTGGCTGCGCCCGGCCATGCCACCACGGCCTCCAGAAGTACCTCGTCCACAGGCACCCCCCTGGTAACCATAACTATCGGTACTTGGGCCTTCCGTGTGCACCCGATAAGCATCATAGGTGCGACACTCATCCTCATTATGAACTACAGATTTGCAAAAATTACAGTAGGAGGTCTTAGTTCCCTGTCCATACCTTTGTAGTAGGTAACAGTTCTCAGGTCGGTGCTGACTTATCATTCGGCAGAGCTCACAATAGAGAACTTGTGGTGGAAAGGGGTTCGGCGCACCTGTTTGCAAATACTTGTTTACCAGAGGGCATCGTTCCTTGTCGTGACCTTCGGTCTGACATTACGTACACCAAATCTCTTCGTGATAAGTTTTTCCCTTTTTCATCTCACGAAGTTCTAGGGCCATCGCAGCTAGCTGCGCTTGGATTTGAGCAATACCAGAGTCATCTCCGACAGGGGCAGCCTCTAGTTTCATTGCGATTTCCAGAGCCTCTTGCTGGTCAGCAACCTTCTGTTGCATGAGTGGGGTTCTGATATGTGGTAACAGTGCTGCAATAAACCATTCCTTATGCTGCGCAGGACTAATAGTAAAGCTCACTTGGTCCAGGAGAACTTTGAATCTCTGATCAAAGTCCCACACTGATTCGCCACGTCGCTTCGCCACGTCGCTGTTGAATTTCCTTGAGTTCCGTGATGCTCTGCGACTCCGATTTAGGATTCTTAAATTCTTTGATTATAGCCGCCTTGATCTCACCTAAATTAGGGCTCTGGGTTCTAGAAAATTTCATGAACCATGTCAGAGCTCGGTCCCGAAAGGAAGTAATGAGCTGCGCGACTCACACATCCGGATCTGTAATTTTCTTCGCATTCCATACTACTGCGCAGAGAAACCAGAACTGTTCTGGGTCCTCTGATCCTGTGCCTTTAAAAATGGGTAGTTTAATGTCATCAACACGGTGGGCCATGGAGTTTCTGGGGGGGTTGGGAGGGGGGCAGGATGTCGATGGGGAAGAAGTTACGGGGGCAGACTGGCCTGTGGCCGGGATACTCGGGCCTGGTTGACTCTCAGACTGCGATGGAATGTCAGGGGTAGCGGAGCGGCGTTGTGGGGTGACCGGAGGGTTTTCTTCGGAATCTGATTCTTTAGGGTTTACAGGAGTGGACGCGGTAGCCTAACCTAAGGGAGAGGGGTCGAAACCTCTCTTATATCTTTTTTCGTTTCGCAGCAACCCACTTTGCTCGTCGAAAGGAATGTCACTTGCAAACATATGTTAGCACGACTAAACTAATAGCAATATACCTTTTGCGGTCAATAATATTTTAACCCGTAAGCTTAATAAATTCAAAAAATTACCGCGGGGCCCTTTGAAGAACTATCATTCAGCTTCGCTGAAGGAGCTACTAGCGTCAAGGCCAAACTCCGTCACAAAAGCTTCCACGCGGGAACTCGTCGAGCTTGGATGTTCGGTCTGCTTACTGTTAACCTAGACAACCACTGGTGCAACTCTATGTATCAAAGAAAATTTCATAAGCATCATAAAAACATACCTTTGTAAAACTTCACTTGCACTACACCGCGGATTGGCATTCTCTTGCTGCACAACTTTCAGACCGACCTCAGTAAACCAATCACTGATTTCCTTCACCAAGGGCCTCCAGAACATAGCCCCTGAGGTACAAGGGAAACCCCTCTTGAGCAGGTACTGAGTTCAACCGGTAACGGAACCAATTTGTTGGGCAATAGGGCAGACCTGGGTTTAAATATTTAGTGTCGCACCAACAAAAGACCCACAGTGTTGGCCCTTTCGGCAACAACCTGCGCGCAGGTTGCAGTCTCACCCGAAACAACTATGGGGTGCCGCAGAATCAGGTTTCTGCAAGCCAAGAGGGGGATTACTGTACCTTATCCTTTAATAATTTTATTAATCAATACTATAAAAACTTTACCATTCATTCACATACAACTTCGCAAATAAATAAACAGTCATTACTTGCTCAAACCGCTACAGGGAATTCACAGCGAAGCTAAATATTAACAGTGATCTAACTTATCAGATGTATACAGTATTAGTGCATAAAAGATAACATAAACAGGAACAGCACAAGAAACCACGACACCGGATATAACGTGGTTCACCCCCAGTGTAGGGGCTACGTCCACAAACTGTTTTTTATTCAACTTGCTACAAAATCCACAGTTTGATCTGCGCACTCAGCTGCAGATCCCTTCTTTCCTTAAAAACTGCGCACACAGCAGCAGGCCTCTGCGCACATAGCTGTAGATCTTTCTTTCTCTTCTTACAAAAACCCTCTATACACACAGCTACAGAGGTCATCCACGCACACAGCTGGGACTTAACCTTTCAAAATCAACCTTAGCTTCGCCTTACTCTTTCTTACATCATAAAACCTAACCTATCTTCTTTACACAAGCGCTTATTTATACTGCGCATTTTTACAAAACCATGGTCTTAAACCATGGGCACCCAAAAACCCTAAACCCTGGATTTAAACCACGGGTTTATTACAAACAAAAGTAGTTTTAACTTCCCCCAACACCCCTAAGACTATTTTGACCCATAACTCCGCTTACAAAACTCTCTGCTTACCCGCAGGGTTACCCAAACATGGAGTATGCGTCCCAACACTCGTCTTCCCCATGGGAAACCCCAACATTCCCCGCGGCTTTGCTCTTTTTTTCTCGTCCTCCCCGTGGGAAACCCCAACCTTCCCCGCGGCTTTGCCCTTTTTTTCTTTTCTTCCCTGTGGGAAACCCCAACCTTCCCCGCGACTTTGTCGTTTTTTTCTCTTCTTCCCTGTGGGAAACCCCAACCTTCCCCACGACTTAGGCGCTTTTTTTATCTTCTTCCATGCAGGAAACCCCAACCTTCGCCACGACTTAGCCGCTTTTTCCCTCTTCTTCCCCGAGGGAAGCCCCAACCTTCCTCGCGACTTAGCCACTTTTTTTCTCTTCTTCCCCACGGGAAACCCTAACCTTCCCCACGACTTTGTCGCTTTTTTTCTCTTCTTCCCTGTGGGAAACCCCAACCTTCCTCGCGACTTTGCTGCCTTTTTTTTCTCTTCTTCCCCGCGAGAAACCCAAACCTTCCCCGTGACTTTGCCCTTTTTTTTTCTTCTTCCACGTGACTTTGTCGTTTTTTTCTCGTCTTCCCCGCGGGAAACCCCAACCTTCCCCATGACTTTGCCCTTTTTTTCTCTTCTTCCACGCGGGAAATGCCAACCTTCCCCGCGACTTAGCTGCTTTTTTTCTCTTCTTCCCCGTGGGAAACCCCAACCTTCGTTGTGACTTAGCCACTTTTTTTCTCTTCTTCCCTGCAGGAAACCCCAACCTTCCCCGCGACTTTGCCCTTTTTTTCTCTTCTTCCCCGCGGGAAACCCCAACCTTCCCCGCGACTTAGCCGCTTTTTCTTCTCTTCTTCCCCGCGGGAAACCCCAACCTTCCCCACAACTTAGCCTCTTTTTTTTCTCTTCTTCCCCGTGGGAAACCCCAGCCTTCCCCGCGACTTTGCCCTTTTTTTCTCTTCTTCCCTGCGGGAAACGCCAACCTTCCCCATGACTTAGCCGCTTTTTTTCGCTTCTTCCCCACAAGAAACCCCAACCTTCCCCGCGACTTTGCCCTTTTTTTCTCTTCTTCCCTACGGGAAACCCCAACCTTCCCCGCGACTTTGCCGCTTTTTTTTCTCTTTTTCTCCACGGGAAACCCCAACCTTCCCCGTGACTTAGCCACTTTTTTCTCTCTTCTTCCCCGCAGGAATCCCCAACCTTCCCCGCGACTTAGACGCTTTTTTCCTCTTCTTCCCCGCGACTTGGCCATTTTTTTTCTCTTTTTATTTTTACAAAAAGGTTAAGTAAAAGAAATTTTAACTTGGATGTTCAAAGTATCAAGTGAGTTAAAGTTAAAAGTGTTAAGCAAGAGAGTGTTCGAAGTGTTAGAACTTGATTTTTGAAGTGTGTTTGTGGTGCACTGAATCAGGGCAACCAAGGGGTGTATCTCAGTGGATCATGGAAGCAAGGCCACTCTGCCACTTACAATACCCTGTCACGTATTTAAGTCGTCTGCAAAGGATTCTTCTCGCTGACCATTTGGAATTTAACTTGAAAGCTGCCCCAACCAGCTTTTCTCCCGGCCAGAGTTCGCAAGTGACATGAGCCCCTGGGGATGCTGAAGCACCCCTACTGTGGGTCATGATACAGTCAAAGAGTGACAAGCACTACTTCTAGCATGGATTCTGACTTAGAGGTGTTCAGTCATAATCCGACACACGGTAGCTTCGCGCCACTGGATTTTCAACCAAGCGTGATGACCAATTGTGTGAATCAACGGTTCCTCTTGTACTAAGTTGAATTACTATTGCGGTGCAGTTCATCAGTAGGGTAAAAATAACCTATCTCACAACGGTCTAAAACCAGCTCACGTTCCCTATTGGTGGGTAAACAATCCAACACTTGGTGAATTCTGCTTCACAATGATAGGAAGAGCCGACATCGAAGGATCAAAAAGCAACGTCGCTATGAACGCTTGGCTGCCACAAGCTAGTTATCCCTGTGGTAACTTTTCTGACACCTCTAGCTTCAAATTCCAAAATCCTAAAGGATCGATAGGCCACACTTTCACGATTTGTATTTGTACTGAAAATCAAAATCAAATGAGCTTTTACCCT
>LPNX011034759.1:109664-122164 GCA_001517045.1 Pseudotsuga menziesii | reverse complement strand
TTCTTATGTTTAAAGCCGTGCAGCGAGCCTGATATACCGCAGAAAAAGGAGGAAAATGTTTTAGGTCAAAACCTCTTTTCAAACGTGCCACCGAGAGCAAATCCGACAGTCAAATTGGGGCAACCGAGAGAAGAGAAGGAACAAGCAAAGCCCTCAACCTTCAAAACCGAGTGCAATGGTAGCCTAGGCCCCACAAGCTAAACAGCTGCAAGTGTAGGGTTCTTGTGTTTAAAGCCGTGCAGCGAGCCTAATATACCGCAGAAAAAAGAAGGTGGAGATTCCGCATCGAATCTTCTTTTCGCACGATCCAACGAGAGCAAATATGTGGACGGAGTGAAGAGGTCCGAAACAAAGACGAACAAGGCAGCCCTCCACCTTTCAAGCCAAGCATTGAGACAAAACTTGTGAGTTTTCCCCGCTAGCTAAACAGAATGACGGCGAGACCTTATCGCCTGCGGCCGTCTCAATGCGAGGACAAGCCATGGCGAGAGCGTTCCACCCTGTATCTCTATTTAGACCAATCCTCCTCGACCAAGTAGGATGGACTTTTCTGTGGGAAGGTATACATCGACCCAACAGCACTCCTACCGATACAAGGACAAAGAAAACCGATTCCAAAACTCTTTGGCCACATTATTAAATAGACTCCAAATCAACCGCAAGCGAAGATGGTAAGCAAAGTTAGAAGAGTTCCGTCATGTTGAGGAAAAAATTCAAATGCCCATCAAAAAAACTGAGCCTCAAAATGCTTTCGAAGGAAGCACACCATTGATGCGCCCCTGCCAAAAATCTCGTCGTTGCTCTTACAAATGGTCTCTGGTCGCACAACATGGCAACATGGAAAAAGTACAAGCACAATAGATAGGTCTCCACAGAGACCTAACAGTGAAAAGGAAATCCCTCATTTGAAGCCACCACAAACCCCAAAACTTCACATTGAATGGAAACAGGCTTTGTTTTACTGGTGCCTCCAAAGATGAGCATTGCCAACTTTACCGCTCATGTGTTACCAAGTCGAACGATAGAGCGTTGAGAGTCGACCGCCCTACGAATGACCCTAGGCCAATTTTCAAGCAGACCCGACAAGCAACACATCCATTGCACCACCCTTCGCACAAAATGACACTTCCATTGCGGGATAAGTGCACGATAGGCAACAACGTAGTAATTTAACCAACTGCTTCGAACCGGCAACCG
Organism: Pseudotsuga menziesii; assembly: GCA_001517045.1. Taxonomy (NCBI): domain Eukaryota; kingdom Viridiplantae; phylum Streptophyta; class Pinopsida; order Pinales; family Pinaceae; genus Pseudotsuga; species Pseudotsuga menziesii. Next base: position 120,967 of record LPNX011034759.1, on the reverse strand, counting down.
AAAGGGGCAATATATCCGAGAGAAGACCAAAGATGGAAGCCCTCGTGCAAAGCCACTGCAAACCCCAAAACTCCACATTGAATGGAACTTACAGGCTTTGTTTTCCCGGTGCCTCCGAAGATGAGCATTGCCAACATTACCACTCATGTGTTACCAAGTCGAACGATAGCCCGTTGCGAGTCGACCGTCCTAAGAATGACCCGAGGCCAATTTTCAAGCAGACCCGACAAGCAACACATCCATCGCACCACCCTTCACACGAAATGACACTTCCACCATGAGAGAAGTGCATGATAGGCAACAACGTAGTAATTTAACCAACAACTTCGAATCGACGACCAAAAGGGGTGATAGATTTGAGAGAAGACCAAAGATGGAAGCCCTCGTGCGAAGCCACCACAAACCCCAAAAATCCACGCTGAATGGAACCTACAGGCTTTGTTTTCCTGGTGCCTCTAGAGATGGGCATTGCCTACATTACCGCTCATGTGTTAGAAAGTCGAACGATAGCCCGTTGGGAGTCGACCGCCCTACGAATGACCCGAGGCCAATTTTCAAGCAGACCCGATAAGCAACGCATCCATCGCACCACCCTTCACACAAAAAGACACTTCCACCACGAGAGAAGTGCACGATAGGCAACAACATAGTAATTTAACCGACAGCTTCGAACCGGCGACTGAAAGGGGCAACACGTCCGAGAGAAGACCGAAGATGCAAGCCCTCGTGCAAAGCCACCGCAAACCCCAAAACTCCACGTTGAATGGAACTTACAGGATTTGTTTTCCCGGTGCCTCCAAAGATGAGCATTGCCAACATTACCACTCGTGTGTTAGCAAGCCGCACGATAGCCCGTTGAGAGTCGACCGCCCTACGAATGACCCGAGGCCAATTTTCAAGCAGACCCGACAAGCAACACATCCATTGCACCACCCTTCGCATGAAACTACACTTCCACCCCAAGAGAAGTGCACGATAGGAAACAACGTAGTAATTTAACCAACGGCTTCAAACCGACGACCGAAAGGGGCAACACGTCCGAGAGAAGACCGCAGATGCAAGCCCTCGTGCGAAGCCACCGCAAACCCCAAAACTCCACAAGGAGCGCCCACAAGGAGCGCCCAAGAAGCGCACCAAAGGAGCACCCCAAGGAGCGCACACAAGGAGCACCCAAGGATCGCCCACAAGGAGCACCCAAGGAGCGCACGCAAGGAGCACCCACAAGGAGCGCCCAAGGAGCACACACAAGGAGCTCCCAAGGAGCGCACGCAAGGAGCACCCACAAGGAGCACCCAAGGAGCGCACGCAAGGAGCGCCCAAGGAGCGCACACAAGGAGCGCACGCAAGGACCACCCAAGGAGCGCACGCAAGGACTTCCCACAAGGAGCGCCCAAGGAGTGCCCGCATGGAGCACCCAAATCCCGTCAATTTCTTTGCCACCAAGGGAGTAAAAGGTAAAAATACAAGGTAGTGAAAGTTAAGGGGACAGATTGGTCACCGCTTAACGTTTTTAGCTCGCTTGGCGGGAAAAAGGAGCGCCCAAAAGGTGCGCCCAAGGAGCACCCAAAAGGTGTGCCCACAAGGTGTGCCTAAGGAATTCCCAAGGAGCACCCGCTAGGAGCACCCACAAGGAGCGCCCAAGGAGCGCCCGCAAGGAGTGCCCAAGGAGTGCCCGCAAGGAGCGCCTGCTAGGAGTGCCCAAGGAGCGCCCACAAAGAGCACCCGAAAGGTGCGCCCAAGGAGTGCCCACAAGGAGCGCCCAAGGAGCACCCACCAAGAGCGCCCACTAGGAGCACCCACAGGGAGCACCCCAAGGAACGCACAGCAGGAACGCACATGAGGAGCACCCAAGGAACAACCCAAACCGAAATCCTGTCAAAGTCATGCCCACCAAGTGAGTGATAGACAAAATGACAAGCTAGTGAGATTTAAGGAGTTATATTGGTCATGACTAAACGTTTTTAGCTCGCTTGCCTGGCAGACGAAGGGCCCCATCAAGAGCGCCAAAGGAGGGAGCCGAACCCAAAGCCCCTCAAAGTCATGCCCACCGAGTGAGCGACCAACAAAAAGACAAGCTAGCGGCAGTTAAGGAGTCGGGTTGGTCACCACTAAACATTTTTAGCTCGCTTTCCCAGCAAACGAAGGGACCCATCAAGAGCGCCGAAGGAACGAATCGAACGCAAAGCCCGTCAAAGTCATGCCCACCAAGTGAGAAACTGAAAAAAATACAAGGTAGTGGGAGTTAAGGAGAGGAATCGGTCACCACTTAACCTTTTTCACTCACTTGCCCGAAAAATGAAGGGCCCATCAGGAGCGCCCAAGGAACGGCTTGAACCGAAAGCCCGTCAAAGTCTTACCCGCCAAGTGAGGGATAAGAAAAAGGGCAAGCCAGTGGGAGTTGAGGAACCGGATTGGTCACCACATAACGTTTTTAGCTTTCTTTCCCGGCAAACGAAGGGCCCCATCAAGAGCGTCGAAGGAACGACTCGAACCCAAAGCCCGTCAAATTCATGCCCACCAAGTGAGCGACCAACAAAAAGACAAGGTAGTGGGAGTTAAGGAGAGGACTTGGTCACCACTTAACATTTATGGCTCACTTGCCCGAAAAATGAAGGGGCCATCAGGAATTCCCAAGGGACGGCTCGAACCGAAAGCCCGTGAAAGTCATGCCCACCAAGTGAGTGATAGGAAAAAAGGCAAGCTAGTGGGAGTTAAGGAGTCGGATTGGTCACCAACTAACGTTTTTAGCTCGCTTTCCCGACAAACAAAGGGCCCCATCAAGAGCACCGAAGGAATGGCTCGAACCCAAATCCCATCAAAGTCATGCCCACCAAGCGAGCGAGCGACAAAAAGACAAGGCAGTGGGAGTTAAGGAGAAGAATTGGTCACCACTTGACATTTTTGGCTCACTTGCCTGGCAAGCGAAGGGCCCCATCAGGAGCGTCGAAGCAACGAATTGAACCCAAATCCCATTAAATTCAATCCCACCAAGTGAGCGACCAACAAAAAGACAAGGTAGTGGGAGTTAAGGAGAGGAATTGGTCACTGCTTAACGTTTTTGGCTCGCTTTCCCGGAAAACGAAGGGCGAATCAGGAGCGCACACAAGGGGCGGATCGAACAGAAAGCCCGCCAAAAGACAAGCTAGCGGGAGTTAAGGAGCCAGATTGGTCACCACTCAACATTTGTTAGCTCACTTTCCTGGCAAATGAAGGGCCCCATCAAGAGCACCGAAGGAACGGCTCGAACCCAAAGCCCGCCAAAGCCATGCCCACCAAGTGAGCAACCGACAAAAAGGCAAGGTAGTGGGAGTTAAGGAGTCGGACTGGTCACCACTCAACATTTTTAGCTCACTTTCCTGGCAAGCGAAGGGCCCCATCAAGAGCACCGAAGGAACGCCTCGAACCCAAACCCCATCAAAGTCATGCCCACCAAGTGAGCGACCGACAAAAAGACAAGGAAGTGGCAGTTAAGGAGAGGAATCGGTCACCACTTAACGTTTTTTGCTCACTTGCTTGGAAAATGAAGGGCCCATACAAAGCACCCAAGGAACGGCTCGAACCAAAATCCCGTCAAAGTGATGCCCGCCAAGTGAGTGGTAGGAAAAAAGACAAGCTGATGGGAGTTGAGGAGCCGGATTGGTTACCACATAACATTTTTAGCTCGCTTTCCCGGCAAACGGAGGGCCCCATCAAGAGCGTCGAAGGAATGACTCGAGTCCAAAGCCCGTCAAAGTAATGCCCACCAAGTGAGCGACCAACAAAAGACAAGGTAGTGGGATTTAAGGAGAGGAATTGGTCACCACTTAACATTTGTGGCTCACTTGCCCGAAAAAGGAAGGTCCCATCAGGAGCGCGCATGGAACGGCTCGAACCAAAATCTCGTCAAAGTCATGCCCGCCAAGTGAGCGATAGGAAAAAAAACAAGCCAGTGGGAGTTAAGGAGTCGAATTGGTCACCACTTAACATTTTTATCTCGCTTTCCCCGCAAACAAAGGGCCCCATTAAGAGCACCATAGGAACGGCTCGAACCCAAAGCCCGTCAAAGTCATGCCCACCAAGTGAGCGACCGACAAAAAATCAAGGCAGTGGGAGTTAAGGAGTCGGACTAGTCACCATTTAATGTTTTCAGCTCGCCTGCCCGAAAAAATGAAGGGCCCATCAGGAGCATGCAAGTAACGGCTTGAACCGAAAGCCCATCAAATCCATGCCCGCCAAGTGAGTGATCGACAAAAAGGCAAGGCAATGGGAGTTAAGGAGTCGTACTGGTCACCACTTAATGTTTTCAGCTCGCTTGCCCGTAAAAATGAAGGGCCCATCAGGAGCGCCCAAGGAATGGTTGGAACCGAAAGCCCGTCAAAGCCATGCCCGCCAAGTGAGTGATAGGAAAAAGGACAAGCCAGCGGGAGTTAAGGTGTTAGATTGGTCACCGCTTAACGCTTTTAGCTCACTTTCCTGGAAAACAAAGGGCCCCATCAAGAGCGTCGAAGGAATGACTCGAACCCAAATCCCGTCAAATTCATGCCCACCAAGTGAGCAACCGACAAAAAGACGAGGTAGTGGGATTGAAGGAGAGGAATTGGTCACCGCTTAACATTCTTAGCCCACTTGCCTGAAAAACGAAGGGCCCATAAGGAGTGCACACAAGGGGCAGCTCAAACCGAAAGCCCGTCAAAGTCATGCCCGCCAAGTGAGGGATAGGCCAAAAGACAAGCTAGCGGGAGTTAAGGATTCAAAGTTGGATTGGGCACCGCTCCAAGTTTTTTAGCTCGCTTTCCCGGCAAACGAAGGGCCCCATCAAGAGCGCCGAAGGAGTGGCTCGAACCAGAAGCCCGTCAAAGCCATGCCCGCCAAGTGAGCGATAGGAAAAAACACAAGCTAGCGGGAGTTAAAGAGTCGGGTTGGTCACCGCTGAACGTTTTTAGCTTGCTTTCTTGGCAAACGAAGGGCCCCATCAACAGCGCCGAAGGAACAGCTCAAACCCAAAGCCCGGCAAAGTCATGCCCACCAAGTGAGAGACTGACAAAAATACAAGGCAGTGGGAGTTAAGAAGAGGAATCGGTCACCACTTAACATTTTTCGCTCACTTGCCTGGAAAACGAAGGGCCCATCAGGAGTGCCCAAGGAACAGCTCGAACCGAAGGCCCGTCAAAGTCTCGCCCGCCAAGTGAGCGAAAGGAAAAAATACAAGCCAGTGGGAGTTGAGGAGATGGATTGGTCACCACATAACATTTTTAGCTAGCTTTCTTGGCAAACGAAGGGCCCCATCAAGAGCGTCGAAGGAACGGCTCGAACCCAAAGCCCGTCAGAGTCATGCCCACCAAGTGAGCGACCAACAAAAAGACAAGGCAGTGGGAGTTAAGGAGAGGAATTGGTCGCCACGTAACGTTTGTGGCTCATTTGCCCGAAAAACAAAGGGCCCGTCAGGAGCGCCCAAGGGATGGTTCACTGAAATCCCATGAAAGTCATGCCCACCAAGTGAGTGATAGGAAAAAAGACAAGCCAGCGGGAGTTAAGGAGTCGGATTGGTCACCCCTTGAAGTTTTTAGCTCCCCTTCTCGGCAAAAGAAGGGCCCCATCAAGAGCGCCGAAGGAACGACTCGATCCCAAAGCCTATCAAAGTCATTCCCACCAAGTGAGCGACCAACCAAAATACAAGGCAGTGGGAGTTAAGGAGAGGAATCAGTTACCACTTAATGCTTTTAGCTCGCTTGCCTGAAAAAATGAAGGGCCCATTAGGAGCGCCCGAGGAATGGATCGAACCGAAAGCCCGTCAAAGTCATGCCCGCCAAGTGAGTGATGGGCAAAAGGACAAGCTAGTGGGAGTTAAGGGGTCACATTGGTCACCGCTTAACATTTTTAGCTTGCTTGCGCAGCAAACGAAGGGCCCCATCAAGAGTGCCGAAGGAACGACTCGAGCCCAAATCCCGTCAAAGTCATGCCCACCATGCGAGCGACCGACAAAAAGACAAGGTAGTGGGAGTTAAGGAGAGGAATTGGTCACCACTTAACGTCCTTAGCTCCCTTGCCCGAAAAATGAAGGGCCCATCAGGAGCGCACACAAGGGTCAGCTCGAACTGAAATCCCGTCAAATTCATGCCCATCAAGGAGTCAGATTGGCCAACGCTCAACGTTTTTAGCTCGCTTTCCCGGCAAACGAAGGGCCCCATCAAGAGTGTCGGAGGAACGGATCGAACCCAAATCCCGTCAAAGTCATGCCCTCCAAGTGAGCGACCGACAAAAAGACAAGGTAGTTGGGGAGTTGTGGACAGGAATCGGTCGCCACTTAACGGTTTTGGCTCAATTTCCCGAAGAACGAAGGGCCCCCTAGGAGCGCCCAAGGAATGACTCGAACCGAAATCCCGTCAAAGGCATTCCCGCCAAGTGGGTGATAGGAAAAAATACAGGCTAGTGGGAGTTATGGATTCGGATTGGTCACCACTTAAACGTTTTTAGCTCGCTTGCCCAGCAAACGAAGGCCCCATCAAGAGCGCCCGAGGAATGACTTGAACCCTACACCCACCAAAGTCATGCCCACCAAGCGAGTGACCATCAAACAGGCAAGGTAGTGGGAATTTAAGGAGAGGGACTAGTCACTACTTAACGTTTTTAGCTCACTTGACCGGAAAACGAAGGGCCAATCAGGAGCGCCCAAGGAACGGCTCGGACACGAAGCCCGTCAAAGTCGTGCCCAACAAGTGAGTGACCAGAAAAGAGAAAAGGCAGTGGGAGCTAAGGAGAGGGATTGGTGGCCACTTAACATTTTTTTAGCTCACTTTCCCAAAAAATGAAGGGCCCCTCAAGAGAACCCACAAGGGGCGCCCACAAGGAGCGCCCAAGGAGAACCCACCGGGAGGACCCACAAGGGGCGCGGAAGGTGCTCCAATAAGAAGCGCACACGAGGGGTGCCCAAGGAACGGCTCAAACACAAATCCCATCAAAGTCATGCCCACTAGGAAAGTGACTAGACAAAAGACAAGGTAGTGGGAGTCAAGGAGACATATTTGTCACCACTCAACGTTTTTAGCTCGCTTTCCCAGCAAAGGAATGGCCCAAGGAGCGCCCATGGGGAACCCACATGGAGCACCCACAAGGAGCGCCCAAGGAGCACCCACAAGGAGCGCCTGAGGGGCGGACGAGGTGCGCCGACAAGAACTACCCAAGGAATGCCCGAGGCACAGACGAGGTGCGCCGACAAGGACTTCCCAAGGAACGCCCACAAGGACAGCCCAAGGAATGGCTCGGGCCCAAATCCTTTCAAAGTGATGCCCGCCAAGTGAGTGGCCGGTAAAAATACAAGGCAGTAGGAGTTAAGGACAGGGATTGGTCACCATTGAAGGTTTTTAGCTCACTTGCCCTGCAAACGAAGGTCCCACAAGGAGCACCCAAGGAACGAATCGAACACAAAGCCTGCAAAAGCCATGCCCACTGATTGAGTTACCGGCAAAATGACAAGGTAGTGGGATTTAAGGAGGGGGGTTCGTCACCGCTTAACATTTTTAGCTCACTCGCCTGAAAAACAAAAGAAAACCGTCAGGAGCTCCCAAGGAACGCCTCGAACCCAAAGCCCGTCAAAGTCATGCCCACCAAGTGGGTTACCAGCAAAAATACAAGGCAGTGGGAGTTAAGGAGAGGGATTGGTCACCACTTAACATTTCTAGCTCACTTTCCTGGAAAACAAAGGGCCCATCAAGAGCACCCAAGGAACGACTCGAACCCAAGTCCCATCAAAGTGATGCCCACCAAGCGAGTGGCCAGCAAAAGTACAAGGTAGTGGGAGTTAAGGAGAGGGATTGGTCACCACTTAACGTTTTTGGCTCACTTTCCTGGGAAATGAATGGCCCGTCAAGAGCGCACACAAGGAGAGCCCACAGGGAGCGACCAAGTAGCGGCCAATGAACAAATCGAACCCAAATCCCATCAAAGCCATGCCCGCCAAGTGGGTGACCAACAAAAGGGCAAGGCAGCGGGAGTGGTCACCACTTAACGTTCTTAGCTCACTTGTCCATCGAACGAATGGCCCGAGGAGTGCCAATAAGGAGCGCCCAAGGTGCGGTGACAACGAGTGGCCAAGGAACGCCCAAGGAAGAGCTCGAACCCAAAGCCTGCCAAAGTCATGCCCAACCTTCTACGCGACTTTGCCATTTTTTTTTTCTTCTTCCCCGTGGGAAACCCCAGCCTTCCCCGTGACTTAGCCATTTCTTTTTCTTCTTCCCCGCGAGAAACCCCGACCTTCCCCGCGACTTGGCCATTTATCTTCTCTTCTTCCCCACTGGAAACCCCAACCTTCCCCATGACTTTGCCACTCTTGTTTTCTTCTTCCCCGTGACTTAGCCTTTTTTTTTCTCTTCTCCCCCGCGGGAAGCCCCAACCTTCCTAGTGACTTTGCCGTTTTTTTTGTCTTCTTCCCCGCGGGAAGCCCCAACCTTCCCCGCGACTTAGCTGCCTTTTTTCTCTTCTTCCCCGCGGGAAGCCCCAACCTTCCCCGCGACTTTGCCGATTTTTTTCTCTTCTTCCCCGCTAGAAACCCTAACCTTCCCCGCGACTTTGCCATTTTTTTCTCGTCTTCCCCGCGGGAAACCCCAACCTTCCCCGCGACTTCGCCGTTTTTTTCTCGTCTTCCCCATGGGAAACCCCAACCTTCCCCGCGACATAGCCGCTTTTTTTCTCGTCTTCCCCGCGGGAAACCCCAACCTTCCCTCCGACTTTGCCATTTTTCTCTCGTCTTCCCCACGGGAAACCCCAACCTTCCCTGCGGCTTTGCCGTTTTTTTCTCTTCTTCCCCGTGGGAAACCCCAACCCCTTCCGCGCGACTTGGGCGCTTTTTTTCTCTTCTCCCCCATGGGAAATCCCAACCTTCCCCGTGACTTTAACCTTTTTTTCTCTTCTTCCCTGCGGGAAGCCCCAACCTTCCTCGGGACTTAGCCGCTTTTTTTCTCTTCTTCCCCATCGCAACCCCAACCTTCCCCACGACTTTGCCGCTTTTTTTCTCTTCTTCCCCATGGGAAACCCCAGCCTTCCCTGTGACTTAGCCATTTCTTTTTCTTCTTCCCCGCGGGAAACCCCGACCTTCCCCGTGACTTGGTCGTTTTTCTTCTCTTCTTCCCCGCGGGAAACCCCAACCTTCCCCGCGACTTTGTCGCTCTTGTTTTCTTCTTCCCCGTGACTTAGCCTTATTTTTTCTCTTCTCCCCCGCGGGAAGCCCCAACCTTCCCTGTGACTTTTCCATTTTTTTCTCTTCTTCCCCGCGGGAAGCCCCAACCTTCCCCATGACTTAGCCGCTTTTTTTTCTCTTCTTCCCCGCGGGAAGCCCTAACCTTCCCCACGACTTAGCCGATTTTTTTCTCTTCTTCCCCACCGAAAACCCCAACCTTCCCCGCGACTTTGCCGTTTTTTTCTCGTCTTCCCTACGGGAAACCACAACCTTCCCCGTGACATTGCCATTTTTTTCTCGTCTTCCCCGTGGGAAACCCAAACTTTCCCCGCGACATAGCCTCTTTTTTTCTCGTCTTCCCCGCAGGAAACCCCAACCTTCCCTGTGACTTTGCCGTTTTTTTCTCGTCTTCCCCACGGGAAACCCCAACCTTCCCTGTGGATTTGCGGTTTTTTTCTCTTCTTCCCCACGGGAAACCCCAACCCCTTCCCCATGACTTGGGTGCTTTTTTTCTCTTCTCCCCCATGGGAAAGCCCAACCTTCCCGGCGACTTTGCCCTTTTTTTCTCTTCTTCCCTGCGGGAAGCCCCAACCTTCGCCGCGACTTAGCCGCTTTTTTTCTCTTCTTCCCCGCCAGAAACCCCAACCTTCCCCGTGACTTTGCCGCTTTTTTTCTCTTCTTCCCCGTGGCAAACCCCAACCTTCCCCGCGACTTAGCCTCCTTTTTTCTCTTCTTTCCCGTGGGAAACCCCAAACTTCCCCGCGACCTTGCCGCTTTTTTTCTCTTCTTCCTCGTGACTTAGCCGCTTTTTTTTCTCGTCTTCCCCGTGTGAAACCCCAACCTTCCCCGCGGCTTTGTCCTTTTTTTTCTCATCCTCCCCGCAGGAAACCCCAACCTTCCCCGTGGCTTTGCCCTCTTTTTCTCATATTCCCCATGGGAAACCCCAACCTTCCCCGCGACTTTGCCTCTTTTTTCTCTTCTTCCCCACGGGAAACCCCAACCTTCCCCGCGACTTAGGCGCTTTTTTTCTCTTCTTCCCCGTGGGAAACCCCAACCTTCGCCGCGACTTAGCTACTTTTTTCCTCTTCTTCCCAGAGGGAAACCCCAACCTTCCCCGCGACTTAGCCGCTTTTTTTCTCTTCTAACTCGCGGGAAACCCCAACCTTCCCCGTGACTTTGACGCTTTTTTTCTCTTCTTCCCTGCGACTTTGCCACCTTTTTTTTCTCTTCTTCCCCGCGAGAAACCCCAACCTTCCCCGCGGGAAACCCCAACCTTTCCCGCGACTTAGCCGCTTTTTTTTCTCGTGTTCCCCACGGGAAACCCCAACCTTCCCTGCGACTTTGCCCTTTTTTCCCTTCTTCACCACGGGAAACCCCAACCATCCCTACGACTTAGCTGCTTTTTCTCTCTTCTTCCCCGCAGGAAACCCCAACCTTCGCCGCGACTTAGCCGTTTTTTTTCTCTTCTTCCCCGTGGGAAACCCCAACCTTCGCCATGACTTAGCCGCTTTTTTTCTCTTCTTCCCCGCGGGAAACCCCAACCTTCCCCTCGACTTTGCCCTTTTTTTCTCTTCTTCCCCGCGGGAAACCCCAACCTTCCCCACGACTTAGCCGCTTTTTTTTCTCTTCTTCCCCGCGGGAAACCCCAACCTTCCCCACGACTTAGCCGCTTTTTTTTCTCTTCTTCCCCATGGGAAACCCCAACTTTCCCCGCGACTTAGCCACTTTTTTTTCTCTTCTTCCCCGTGGGAAACCCCAACCTTCCCCGTGACTTTGCCCTTTTTTTCTCTTCTTCCCCGCGGGAAACCCCAAACTTCCCCGCGACTTAGCCGCTTTTTTTTCTCTTCTTCCCTGCGAGAAACCCCAACCTTCCTCGTGATTTAGCTGCTTTTTTTTCTCTTCTTCCCCACGGGAAACCCCAACCTTCCCCGCGACTTTGCCCTTTTTTTTCTCTTCTTCCCCGCGGGAAACCCCAACCTTCCCCACGACTTAGTTGCTTTTTTTCGCTTCTTCCCTGCGGGAAACCCCAACCTTCCTCACGACTTTGCCCTTTTTTTCTCTTCTTCCCCACGGGAAACCCCAACCTTCCCTGCGACTTTGCCGCTTTTTTTTCTCTTCTTCCCCGCGGGAAACCCCAACCTTCCCCGTGACT
>LPNX011034759.1:87164-102164 GCA_001517045.1 Pseudotsuga menziesii | reverse complement strand
AGAGCCCTCGAGCTTCGAAACCGAGTACGGCGGCCGCCTAGGCCCCACAAGCTAAACAACTGAAAGTGTGGGGTTCTTATGTTTGAAGCCATGCAGCAAGCCTTATGTACCATGCAAAAATAAGGTGAAGACTCCACAACGAAATTTCTTTTCGAACGATCCAACGAGAGCAAAGCCAGCAATCGGACTGGGAGAGCCAAAAGAAGAGAAGGAACAAGCAAAGCCCCTCAACCTTCCAAAACCCGGTACGACGGCCACCTGGGACCCATAAGATAAAAAGCTATGTCTATGGGGATCCTATGTTTAAATCCATGGGGTGACCTAATATACTTCAGAAAAGGAAGGCGGAGATTCTAAGTCGAAATTTTTTTTCCGAACGGCCCGACGAGAGCAAAGCCGACAGCCAGATTAGGGTAGCCAAATGAAGAGAAGGAACAAGCAAAGCCCCTCAACCTTCCAAAACCCGGTATGGTGGCCACCTGGGCCCCACAAGCTAAACATCTATGTCTGTGGGGTTCCTATGTTTAAAGCCGTGGGGCGACCTAATATACCGTAGAAAAGGAAGGCAGAGATTCCAAGTCGAAACTCCTTTCACGACGGTCCAAGAAGAGCGAAGCCGACAGTCAGACTGGGGCAACCGAAAGAAGAGAAGGAACAAGCAGTTCCCTCAAGCCTTCAAAACCGAGTATGGAAGCCTCCTAGGCCCCACAAGCTAAACAGCTGCAAGTGTGGGGTTCTTATGTTTAAAGCCATGCGGCGAGCCTAATATACCGCGGAAAATGAAGGTGAAGATTCCAAGTCGAAACTCCTTTCCGAACGGTGCAACGAGAGCGAAGCCGACAACCAGATTGGGGCAAAGGAAAGAAGAGAAGGAACAAGCAGACCCCGCAACCTCTGAAATCGAGTACGGCGGCCGTCTAGGCCCCACAAGCTAAACAGCTGCAAGTGTGGGGTTCTTATGTTTAAAACTGTGCAACAAGCCTGATATACCGCAGAAAAAGGAGGCGAAGGTTTCAGGTCTAAACCTCTTTTCGAATGCACCACCGAGAGCAAAGCCGACAGTCAAATTGGGGCGACCGAGAAAAGAGAAGGAAAAAGCAAATCCCTCAACCTTTGAAATTGAGTACGATGGCCGCCTCGGCCCCACAAGCTAAACAGCTGCAAGTGTGGGGTTCTTGTGTTTAAAGCCGTGCAGCGAGCCTAATATACCATATAAAAAAGAAGGTGGAGATTCTGCATCGAATCTTCTTTTCGCACGATCCAATGAGACAAAACCTGTGAGTTTGCCCCGCCAGCTAAATAGCATGATAGCGAGACCTTATCGCCTGCGGCCATCTCAATGCGAGGACAAGCCATGGCGAGAGCGTTCCACCCTGCATCTCTATTTAGACCAATCCTCCTCGACTAAGTAGGATGGACTTTTCTATGGGAAGGTATACATCGGCCCAACAACACTGCTACCGATACAAGGACAAAGCAAACCGATTCCAAAACTCTTTGGCCACATTATTAAATAGACTCCAAATCCAATGCAAGCGAAGATGGTAAGCAAAGTTAGAAGAGTGCCGTCATGTTGAGGCAAAACTTCAACTGCCCATCAAAAAAACTGAGCCTCAAAATGATTTCGAAGGAAGCACACCATTGATGCGCCCTTGCCAAAAATCCCGTCGTTGCTCTTACAAATGGTCTCTGGTCGCACAACATGCCAACATGGAAAAAGTACAAGAACAATAGATAGGTCTCCAAAAAGACCTAACAGTGAAAGGAAATCCCTCGTTCGAAGCCACCACAAACCCAAAAACTCCATGTTGAATGGAAACAGGCTTTGTTTTACCAGTGACCGAAAGGGGTGATAGATCCGAGAGAAGACTGAAGATGGAAGCCCTCGTACGAAGCCACCGCAAACCCAAAAAATCCACATTGAATGGAACCTACAGGCTTTGTTTTACCAGTGCCTCTGAAGATGAGCATTGCCAACTTTACCACTCATGTGTTACCAAGTCGAACGATAGCCCGTTGAGAGTCGACCGTGTTACGACCTTATTTTTAGTGCCCTTGGCAAAGGCGCTCTGCGATTGCGTTGGGATGTGCTAGCAAGAGCGCACGACGCGTTTATACGATTTTGGCAGCCTTGGTGGCCAACTTGAGTAAGAGTTGGTCAAGATGGTGTACCAGTGTGTTGGATCGCTGGGAGGACCAAGGGGATGATGTTAATTCAAGTGGCTTGCATCCCGACGAGCGTCAACATGGTGGACCCGTCAGAGGATGATGCGGCGAGCATTACGCTAGTGTAGGGCAAAGACTAGACAGGACAATGACGTTGATGGATGGCACGGGAACACATCGGTATGTAAGCATGTGGTCGGACTTGGCTCGGTGTGCAAGGACGACACCTTAAGTCCTCCTCAAGTATTGGTTCTGGTTTAGCTTGCGGCACGGGTAAGTGTGTTGTCGGTCGTTCAAGTGTTGGCTTTGGGGTGAACATGTGACGGACTGCATGGGATATGGTTGGGTGGCATTGCATCGCGTTGCAACATCTACGGTGAACGAGCACTCTACAATCCGCTTGACTCTAAGGTGTCTGGCTAAGGTTCTGTCAGGCTGGTTTCGGTTAGGTGTAGTCCGGGTGAAACTTGTAGTTGATGCCCATGCCCAGATAGCAAGCTCACGCCGGTGCCGCGCGTGTCTAGGCTTTCAAATAGTATGGGACACTTGAGATGGTAGAAAATCCTAGGCCCATGATAGACCGCCCTACGAATGACCCGAGGCCAATTTTCAAGCAGACCTGACAAGCAACGCATCCATCGCACCACCCTTCGCACGAAATGACACTTCCATCGTGGGAGAAGTGCACGATAGGAAAAAACGTAGTAATTTAACCAACTGCTTCGAACCGGAGACCGAAAGGGGCAATATATTCAAGAGAAGACCGAAGATGGAAGCCCTCGTGCGAAGCTACCGTAAACCCCAAAAATCCACATTGAATGGAACTTACGGGCTTTGTTTTCCCGGTGCCTCTGAAGATGAGCATTGCCAACATTACCACTCATGTATTACCAAGTTGAACGATAGCCCGTTGTGAGTCGACCGCCCTAAGAATGGCCCGAGGCCAATTTTCAAGCAGACCCGACAAGCAACGCATCCATCGTACCACCCTTCGCATGAAATGACACTTCCACCACGAGAGAAGTGCACGATAGGCAACAACGTAGTAACTTAACCAGCAGCTTCGAACCAACGACTGAAAGGGGCGATATATCTGAGAGAAGACCGAATATGGAAGCCCTCGTGCGAAGCCATCGCAAACCCCAAAACTCCACATTGAATGGAACCTACAGACATTGCTTTCCCGGTGCCTCCGAAGATGAGCATTTCCAACATTACTGCTCATGTGTTACCAAGTCGAACGATAGCCCGTTGGGAGTCGACCGCCCTACGAATGACCCGAGGCCAATTTTCAAGCAGACCCAACAAGCAACGCATCCATCACACCACCATTCACATGAAAAGACAGTTCCACCGCGAGAGAAGTGCACGATAGGAAACAATGTAGTAATTTAACTGACAGCTTCGAATCGGCGACCGAAAGGGGCAACACGTCCAAGAGAAGATCGAATATGCAAGCCCTCATGCGAAGCCACCGCAAACCCCAAAACTCCACGTTGAATGGAACTTACGGGATTTGTTTTCCCGGTGCCTTCGAAGATGAGCATTGCCAACATTACCATTCATGTGTTACCGAGCCGCACGATAGCCCGTTGAGAGTTGACCACCCTACAAATGACCCGAGGCCAATTGTCAAGCAGACCCGACAAGCAACGCATCCAGCGCACCACCCTTCGCATGAAACTACGCTTCCACTGCGAGAGAAGTGCACGATAGGAAAAAACATAATAATTTATCCAACAGCTTCGAACCGGTGACCGAAAGGGGCAACACGTCCGAGAGAAGACCGAAGATGCAAGCCCTCGTGCGAAGCCACCGCAAACCCCAAAACTCCATGTTGAATGGAACTTACGGGCTTTGTTTTCCCGGTGCTTCTGAAGATGAGCATTGCCAACATTACTACTCATGTGTTACTGAGCCGCACGATAGCCCGTTGAGAGTTGACCACCCTACAAATGACCCGAGGCCAATTTTCAAGCAAACCCGACAAGCAATGCATCCATTGCACCACCCTTCACATGAAATTACTTTTCCAACCCGAAGCCCACCAAGGGAGTAATAGGGAAAAAGACAAGGCAGTGGAAGTTAAGGAGTCAGATTGGTCACCACTTAATGTTTTTAGCACACTTGCGCAGCAAACGAAGGGCCCAGGGAGCGCCCACAACGATCGCACAAAGAACGGCTCGACCGAAAGTCCCGTCAAACTCATGCCCACCAAGGGAGTAATAGGGAAAAAGACAAGGCAATGGAAGTTAAGGAGTCGGATTGGTCACCACTTAATGTTTTTAGCACACTTGTGTAGCAAACGAAGGGCCCAGGGAGCGCCCACAATGATCGTACAAAGAACGGCTTGACCACAAGTCCCATCAAACTCATGCCCACCAAGGGAGTAATAGGGAAAAATACAAGGCAGTGGAAGTTAAGGAGTCGGATTGGTCACCACTTAATGTTTTTAGCACACTTGCGTAGCAAACGAAGGGCCCAGGGAGCGCCCACAATGATCGTACAAAGAACGGCTCGACCGCAAGTCTCGTCAAACTCATTCCCACCAAGGGAGTAATAGGGAAAAAGACAAGGCAGTGGAAGTTAAGGAGTCGGATTGGTCACCACTTAATGTTTTTAGCACACTTGCGTAGCAAACGAAGGGCCCAGGGAGCGCCCACAATGATCGTACAAAGAACGGCTCGACCGCAAGTCTCGTCAAACTCATTCCCACCAAGGGAGTAATAGGGAAAAAGACAAGGCAGTGGAAGTTAAGGAGTCGGATTGGTCACCACTTAATGTTTTTAGCACACTTGCGTAGCAAACGAAGGGCCCAGGGAGCGCCCACAATGATCGTACAAAGAACGGCTCGACCGCAAGTCTCGTCAAACTCATTCCCACCAAGGGAGTAATAGGGAAAAAGACAAGGCAGTGGAAGTTAAGGAGTCGGATTGGTCACCACTTAATGTTTTTAGCACACTTGCGTAGCAAACGAAGGGCCCAGGGAGCGCCCACAATGATCGCACAAAGAACGGCTCGACCGCAAGTCCCATCAAACTCATGCCCACCAAGGGAGTAATAGGGAAAAAGACAAGGCAGTGGAAGTTAAGGAGTCAGATTGGTCACCACTTAATGTTTTTAGCACACTTGCACAGCAAACGAAGGGCCCAGGGAGCGCCCACAATGATCTCACAAAGAATGGCTCGACCGCAAGTCCCGTCAAACTCATGCCCACCAAGGGAGTAATAGGGAAAAAGAAAAGGTAATGGAAGTTAAGGGGCCAGATTGGTCACCACTTAACCTTTTTAGCACACTCGCGCAGCAAACAAAGGGCCCAAGGAGCTCCCCAAGGAGCACACACAAGGATCGCCCCAATGAGCGCACACAAGGAGCGCCCAAGCATCGCTCCCAAGGAGCGCCCAAGGAGCTCCCACAAGGAGCGCCCACAAGGAGCGCACACAAGGAGCGCACACAAGGAGCACCCATAAGGAGCACCCATAAGGAGCTCCCAAGGAGCGCCCAAGTAGTGCGCCCAAGGAGCGCCCCAAGGAGCGCCCAAGGAGCACCCACAAGGAGCACCCAAGGAGCGCACGCAAGGAGCGCCCAAGGAGGGCACATAAGGAGCGCCCACAAGGAGTGCCCACAAGGAGTGCCCAAGTAGCGCACCCAAGGAGCGCACACAAGGAGCACCCAAGGAGCACCCACAAGGAGCGCCCAAGGAGCGCACACAAGGAGCGCCCAAAAGGAGCGCACGGAAGGAGCGCCCAAGGAGCGCACACAAGGAGCGCACACAAGGAGTGCCCAAGGAGCGCACGCAAGGAGTGCCCAAGGAGCGCACACAAGGAGCACCCACAAGGAGCGCCCAAGGAGCGCACACAAGGAGCGCCCAAGGAGCGCACACAAGGAGCACCCAAGGAGCGCATGCAAGGAGTGCCCAAGGAGCGCATGCAAGGAGCGCCCACAAGGAGTGCCCAAGGAGCGCCCGCATGGAGCGCCCAAATCCCTTCAATTTCTTTCCCACCAAGGGAGTAAAAGGTAAAAACACAAGGTAGTGAAAGTTAAGGGGATGGATTGGTCACCACTTAACGTTTTTAGCACACTTGGCGGGCAAAAGGAGCGCCCAAAAGGTGCGCCCAAGGAGCGCCCAAAAGGTGCGCCCACAAGGAGAACCCGAGGAGCGCCCGCTAGGAGTGCCCGTAAGGTGTGCCCAAGGAGCACCCGCTAGGAGTGCCCACAAGGAGCGCCCAAGCAACACCGGTAAGGAGCGCCCAAGTAGTGCCTGCAAAAAGCGCTCACTAGGAGCGCCCACTAGGAGTGCCCAAGGAGCGCCCACAAAGAGCACCCAAAAGGTGCGCCCAAGGAGCACCCACAAGGAGCGCCCAAGGAGTGCCCACCAAGAGCGCCCACCAGGAGCACCCACAGAGAGCGCCACAAGGAACGCATAGCGGGAACGCGCACGACGAGCACCCAAGGAACGGCCCGAACCGAAAGCCCATCAAAGTCATGCCCGCCAAGTGAGTGATAGAAAAAAAGACAAGCTAGCGGGATTTACGGAGTCAGATTGGTCATGACTAAACGTTTTTAGCTCGCTTTCCCGGCAAACGAAGGGCCCCATTAAGAGCACCGAAGGAGTGAGCCGAACCCAAATCCCGTCAAAGTCATGCCCACTGAGTGAGTGACCAACAAAAAGAAAAGCTAGCGACAGTTAAGGAGTCGGGTTGGTCACCACTAAACGTTTTTAGCTCGTTTTCCTGGCAAATGAAGGGCCCCATCAAGAGCGTTGAAGGAACGAATCGAACGCAAAGTCCGTCAAAGTCATGCCCACCAAGTGAGCAACCAACAAAAAGACAAGGTAGTGGGAGTTAAGGAGAGGAATCGGTCACCACTTAACCTTTTTTGCTCACTTTCCCAGAAAACGAAGGGCCCATCAGGAGCGCCCAAGGAATGGCTCGAACCGAAAGCTCGTCAAAGTCTCACCCGCCAAGTGAGCGATAAGAAAAAGGGCAAGCCAGTGGGAGTTGAGAAGCCGGATTTGTCACCACATAATGTTTTTAGCTCGCTTTCCTGGAAAATGAAGGGCCCCATCAACAGCGCCGAAGGAACGACTCGAACCCAAAGCCCGTCAAATTCATGCCCACCAAGTGAGCGACCAACGAAAAGACAAGGTAGTGGGAGTTAAGGAGAGGACTTGGTCGCCACTTAATCTTTGTGGCTCACTTGCCTGAAAAATGAAGGGCCCATCAGGAACGCCCAAGGGACGGCTCGACCCGAAAGCCCGTGAAATTCATGCCCGCCAAGTGAGTGATAGGAAAAAAGGCAAGCTAGTGGGAGTTAAGGAGTCGGATTGGTCACCACCTAACATTTTTAGCTCGCTTGCTCGACAAATGAAGGGCCCCATCAAGAGCGCCGAAGGAACGGCTCGAACCCAAATCCCGTCAAAGTCATGCCCACCAAGCGAGCGACCAACAAAAAGACAAGGCAGTGGGAGTTAAGGAGAGGAATTGGTAACCACTTAACGTTTTTGGCTCGCTTTCCTGGCAAATGAAGGGCCCCATCAAGAGCGTCAAAGCAATGAATCGAACCCAAAGCCCATCAAAGTCAAGCCCACCAAGCGAGCGACCAACAAAAAGACAAGGTAGTGGGAGTTAAGGAGAGGAATTGGTCACCACTTAACATTTTTGGCTCGCTTGCCCAAAAAACGAAGGGCGCATCAGGAGCACACACAAGGGGTGGCTCGAACCGAAAGCCCACCAAAAGACAAGCTAGCGGGAGTTAAGGAGCCGGATTGGTCACCACTCAACGTTTGTTAGCTCGCTTGCCTGGAAAACGAAGGGCCCCATCAGGAGCGCCGAAGGAACGGCTCGAACCCAAAGCTCGCCAAAGCCATGCCCACCAAGTGAGTGACCAACAAAAAGGCAAGATATTGGGAGTTAATTAGTCGGACTGGTCACCGCTCAGTGTTTTTAGCTCGCTTGCCCAGCAAGCGAAGGGCCCCATCAAGAGTGCCGAAGGAACGCCTCGAATCCAAAGCCCATCAAAGTCGTTCCCACCAAGTGAGCGACCGAAAAAAAGACAAGGCAGCAGCAGTTAAGGAGAGGAATCGGTCACCACTTAACGTTTTTCACTCACTTGCCTGGAAAACGAAGGGCCCATACGGAGCGCCCAAGGAACGGCTCGAACTGAAATCCCGTTGAAGTGATGCCCGCTAAGTGAGTGGTAGGCAAAAAGACAAGCTGATGGGAGTTGAGGAGCTGGATTGGTCACCACATAACGTTTTTAGCTCACTTACCCGGCAAATGGATGGCCCCATCAAGAGTGTCGAAGGAACGACTCGAGCCCAAAGCCCGTCAAAGTCATGCCCACCAAGTGAGCGACCAACAAAAAACAAGGTAGTGGGAGGTAAGGAGAGGATTTTGTCGCCACTTAAAATTTGTGGATCACTTGCCCGAAAAACGAAGGGCCCATTAGGAGCACCCATGGAATGGCTCGAACCCAAAATCCCATCAAAGTCATGCCCGCCAAGTGAGCGATAGGAGAAAAGACAAGCCAGTGGGAGTTAAGGAGTCGGATTGGTCACCACTTAACATTTTTAGCTCGCTTGCCCGGAAAACAAAGGGCCCCATCAATAGCGCCGGAGGAACAGATCGAACCCAAAGCCCATCAAATTCATGCCCACCAAGTGAGCGACCGACAAAAAGGCAAGGCAGTGGGAGTTAAGGAGTCGGACTGGTCACCACTTAACGTTTTCAGCTTGCCTGCCCAAAAAAAACGAAGGGCCCATCAGGAGCGCCCAAGGAACGGCTCGAACCGAAAGCCTGTCAAAGCCATGCCCGCCAAGTGAGTGACTGAAAAAAAGGCAAGGTAGTGGGAGTTAAGGAGTCGGACTGGTCACCACTTAACGTTTCCAGCTCGCCTACCCAAAAAAATGAAGGGCCCATCAGGAGCGCCCAAGGAACGGCTGGAACCGAAAGCCCATAAAAGCCATGCCCACCAAGTGAGTGATAGGCAAAAGGACAAGCCGGTGGGAGTTAAGGTGTCGGATTGGTCACTGCTTAACGCTTTTAGCTCGCTTTCCCAGCAAACGAAGGGCCCCATCAAGAGCATCGAAGGAACGACTTGAACCCAAATCCTGTCAAATTCATGCCCACCAAGCGAGCGACCGACAAAAAGACGAGGTAGTGGGAGCGAAGGAGAGGAATTGGTCACTGCTTAACGTTCTTAGCCCACTTTCCCGAAAAACGAAGCGCCCATCAGGAGCGCACACAAGGGGCGGCTCGAACCGAAAGCCCGTCAAAGTCATGCCCGCCAAGTGAGGGATAGGCCAAAAGACAAGCTAGCGGGAGTTAAGGAGTCGGAGTCGGATTGGGCACCGCTCCAAGTTTTTTAGCTCGCTTTCCCGGCAAACGAAGTGCCCCATCAAGAGCGCCGAAGGAGCGGCTCGAACCGGAATCCCATCAAAGCCATGCCTTCCGAGTGAGCGATAGGAAAAAAGACAAGCTAGCGGGAGTTAAGGATTCGGGTTGGTCACCACTGAACGTTTTTAGCTCGCTTTCTCGGCAAACGAAGGGCCCCATCAACAGCGCCGAAGGAACAGCTCGAACCCAAATCCCGTCAAAGTCATGCCCACCAAGTGAGAGACCGACAAAAAGGAAAGGCAGTGGGAGTTAAGGAGAGGAATCGGTCACCACTTAACGTTTTTCGCTCACTTTCCCGGAAAACGAAGGGCCCATCAGGAGTGCCCAAGGAACGGCTCGAACCGAAATCCCGTCAAAGTCTCACCCGCCAAGTGAGCGATAGGAAAGAAGACAAGCCAGTGGGAGTTGAGGAGCCGGATTGGTCACCACATAACATTTTTAGCTAGCTTTCCCGGCAAATGAAGGGCCCCATCAAGAGCGTCGAAAAAATGGCTTGAACCCAAAGCCCGTCAGAGTCATTCCCACCAAGTGAGCGACCAACAAAAATAATTGGTTTCCACGTAACATTTGTTGCTCACTTGCCCGAAAAACGAAGGTCCCGTCAGGAGCGCCCAAGGGACAGCTTGAACTGAAAGCCCGTGAAATTCATGCCTGCCAAGTGAGTGATAGGAAAAAAGACAAGCCAGCAGGAGTTAAGGAGTCGGATTGGTCACCCCTTGATCTTTTTAGCTCGCCTTCCCGGCAAACGAAGGGCCCCATCAAGAGCGCCAAAGGAATGCCTCGAACCCAAATCCTGTCAAAGTCATTCACAGCAAGTGAGTGACCAACCAAAATACAAGGTAGTGGGAGTTAAGGAGAGGAATCGGTCACCACTTAACGCTTTTAGCTCGCTTTCCTGAAAAAATGAAGGGCCCATCAGGAGCGCCCGAGGAACGGCTCGAACTGAAAGCCCATCAAAGTCATGCCTGCCAAGTGAGTGATGGGGAAAAGGACAAGCTAGTGGGAGTTAAGGGGTCGCATTGGTCACTGCTTAATGTTTTTAGCTCGCTTGCACGGCAAACGAAGGGCCCCATCAAGATCACCAAAGGAACAACTCGAGCCCAAATCCCGTCAAAGTCATGCCCACCATGCGAGCGACCGACAAATAGACAAGGCAGTGGGAGTTAAGGAGAGGAATTGGTCGCCACTTAACGTCCTTAGCTCCCTTGCCCGAAAAACGAAGGGCCCATCAAAAGCACACACAAGGGGTGGCTCGAACCGAAAGCCCGTCAAAGTCATGCCCACCAAGTGAGTGATAGGAAAAAAGACAAGCTGGCGGGAGTCAAGGAGTCGGATTGGTTAGCGCTCAACGTTTTTAGCTCACTTTCCTGGCAAACGAAGGGCCCCATCAAGAGCATCGGAGGAACGGCTCGAACCCAAAGCCTGTCAAATTCATGCCCTCCAAGTGAGCGATCAACAAAAATACAAGGTATTCAGGGAGTTGAGGACAAGAATCGGTCGCCACTTAACGGTTTTGGCTCACTTTCCTGAAGAACGAAGGACCCCCAGGAGTGCCCAAGGAACGGCTCGAACCGAAATCCCGTCAAAGGCATGCCCGCCAAGTGGGTGATAGGAAAAAAGACAGGCTAGTGGGAGTTAGGGAGTCGGATTGGTCACCACTTAAACATTTTTAGCTCGCTTTTCCAGCAAATGAAGGCCCCATCAAGAGCACCCGAGGAACGACTCGAACCCAACGCCCGCCAAAGTCATTCCCACCAAGCAAGTGACCATCAAACAGGCAAGGTAGTGGGAATTTAAGGAGAGGGACTGGTCACTACTTAACGTTTTTAGCTCACTTGCCTAGAAAATGAAGGGCCAATCAGGAGCGCCCAAGGAACGACTCGGACACGAAGCCCGTCAAAGTCGTGGCCAACACGTGAGTGACCAGAAAAGAGAAAAGGCGGTGGGAGCTAAGGAGAGAGATTGGTGGCCACTTAACGTTTTTTTAGCTCACTTTCCCAAAAAAACGAAGGGCCCCTCAAGAGAACCCACAAGGGGCACCCACAAGGAGTGCCCAAGGAGAACCCATCGGGAGGACCCACAAGGGTCACGGAAGGTGCTTCAACAAGCAGCGCACACGAGGGGCGCCCAAGGAATGGCTCGAACGCAAATCCCGTCAAAGTCATGTCCACCAAGCGAGTGACCAGCCAAAAGACAAGGCAGTGGGAGTCAAGGAGAAATATTTGTCACCACTCAACATTTTTAGCTCTCTTTCCCAGCAAACAAATGGCCCAAGGATCGCCCATGGGGAACCCACATGGAGCGCCCACAAGGAGCGCCCAAGGAGCACCCACAAGGAGCGCTTGAGGGGCAGACGAGGTGCGTCAACAAGGACTGCCCAAGGAATTCCCGAGGCATGGATGAGGTGTGCCAACAAGGACTGTCCAAGGAACGCCCACAAGGACAGCCCAAGGAACGGATTGGGCCCAAAGCCTTTCAAAGTGATGCCCGCAAAGTGAGTGGCCGGAAAAAAGACAAGGCAGCGGGAGTTAAGGAGAGGGATTGGTCACCATTGAACATTTTTAGCTCACTTGCCTGGAAAACGAAGGTCCCACAAGGAGCGCACAAGGAACGAATTGAACACAAAGCCCGCAAAAGCCATGCCCACCGATTAAGTTACCGGTAAAACGACAAGGTAGTGGGAGTTAAGGAGGGGGGTTCGTCACCGCTTAACATTTTTAGCTCACTTGCCCGGAAAACAAAGGGGGACGTCAGGAGCTCCCAAGGAACGCCTCGAACCCAAAGCCCGTCAAAGTCATGCCCACCAAGTGGGTTACCAGCAAAAATACAAGGCAGTGGGCGTTAAGGAGAGGGATTGGTCACCACTTAACGTTTCTAGCTCACTTTCCCGAAAAACAAAGGGTCCATCAAGAGCGTCCAAGGAACGACTCGAACCCAAGTCCCGTCAATGTGATGCCCACCAAACGAGTGGCTAGCAAAAGTACAAGGTAGTGGGAGTTAAGGAGAGGGATTAGTCACCACTTAATGTTTTTGGATCACTTTCCCGGAAAATGAAGGGCCCATCAGGAGCGCCCAAGGAACGACTCGAACCCAAAGCCTGTCAAAGTCATGCCCATTAAGTAGTTGACTGACAAAAGACAAGGTAGCGGGAGTTAAGGAGAGGGATTGGTCACCACTTGACACTTTTAGATCACTTTCCCAGGAAACGAAGGGCCCGTCAGGAGCGCACACAAGGAGCACCCACAGGGAGCGACCAAGTAGTGCCCAACGAATGACTCAAACCCAAAGCCCATCAAAGCCATGCCTGCCAAGTGGGTGACCAACAAAAGGGCAAGGCAGCGGGAGTGGTCACCACTTAACGTTCTTAGCTCACTTGTCCATCGAACGAATGGCCCGGGGAGCGCCAATAAGGAGCGCCCACAAGGAGTTCCCAAGGTGCGGCGACAAGGAGTGGCCAAGGAACGCCCAAGGAAGAGCTCGAACCCAAAGCTCGCTAAATTCATGCCCAACCTTCTCCGCGACTTTGCCATTTTGTTTTCTTCTTCCCCGCGGGAAACCCCAGCCTTCCCCATGACTTAGGCGTTTCTTTTTCTTCTTCCCCATGGGAAACCCCAACCTTCCCCGCAACTTGGCCATTTTTCTTCTCTTCTTCCCCGCGGGAAACCCCAACCTTCCCCACGACTTTGCCGCTCTTGTTTTCTTCTTCCCCGCAACTTAGTCTTTTTTTTCTCTTCTCCCCCGCGGGAAGCCCCAACCTTCCCCGCGACTTTGCCATTTTTTTCTCTTCTTCCCTGCGGGAAGCCCCAACCTTCCCCGCGACTTAGCCGCCTTTTTTCTCTTCTACCCCGCGGGAAGCCCCAACCTTCCCCGCGATTTAGCCGATTTTTTTCTCTTCTTCCCCGCCAGAAACCCCAACCTTCCCCGCGACTTTGCCATTTTTTTTCTCGTCTTCCCCGGGGGAATCCCCAACGTTCCCCGCGACTTTGCCATGTTTTTCTCTTCTTCCCCATGGTAAACCCCAACCTTCCCTGCGACATAGCCGCTTTTTTTCTTGTCTTCCCGTGGGAAACCCCAACCTTCCCCGTGACTTTGCCGTTTTTCTCTCGTCTTCCCCACAGGAAACCCTGACCTTCCCTGTGGCTTTGTCGTTTTTTTCTCTTCTTCCCCGCGGGAAACCCCAACCCCTTCCCTGCAACTTGGGTGTTTTTTTTCTCTTCTCCCCCATGGGAAAGCCCAACCTTCCCTGCAACTTTGCCCTTTTTTTCTCTTCTTCCCCACGGGAAGCCCCAACCTTCCCCGTGACTTAGCCGCTTTTTTTCTCTTCTTCTCCGCTAGAAACCCCAACCTTCCCTGCGAATTTGCCGCTTTTTTTCTCTTCTTCCCCGCGGGAAACCCCAGCCTTCCCTGTGACTTAGCCATTTCTTTTTCTTCTTCCCCATGGGAAACCCCGACCTTCCCCGCGACTTGGCTGTTTTTCTTCTCTTCTTCCCCGCGGGATACCCCAACCTTCCCCGCGACTTTGCCGCTCTTGTTTTCTTCTTCCACGTGACTTAGCCTTTTTTTTTCTCTTTTCCCTCGCGGGAAGCCCCAACCTTCCCCGTGACTTTGCCATTTTTTTCTCTTCTTCCCCGTGGGAAGCCCCAACCTTCCCCGTGACTTAGCCGATTTTTTTCTCTTCTTCCCCGCCGGAAACCCCAACCTTCCCCGCGACTTTGCCGTTTGTTTCTCGTCTTCCCCGCGGGAAACCCCAACCTTCCCCGCGACTTTGCCATTTTTTTCTCGTCTTCCTCGTGGGAAACCCCAACCTTCCCCACAACATAGCTTCTTTTTTCCTCATCTTCCCCATGGGAAACCCCAACCTTTCCCATGACTTTGCCATTTTTTTCTCGTCTTCCCCACGGGAAACCCCAACCTTCCCTGCGGCTTTGCCGTTTTTTTAATTCTTCCCCGCGGGAAACCCGAACCCCTTCCCCGTGACTTGGGTGATTTTTTTCACTTCTACCCCATGGGAAAGCCCAACCTTCCCTGTGAATTTTCGCTTTTTCTCTCTTCTTCCATGAGGGAAGCCCCAACCTTCCCCGTGACTTAGCCGCTTTTTTTCCCTTCTTCCCTGCCAGAAACCCCAACCTTCCCCGCGAGTTTGGCGCTTTTTTTCTCTTATTCCCCACGGAAAACCCCAACCTTCCCCGCTACTTAGCCACCTTTTTTCTCTTCTTCCCCGTGGGAAACCCCAACCTTCCCCATGACCTTGCCGCTTTTTTTCTCTTCTTGCCCGCGACTTAGCTGCTTTTTTTTCTCGTCTTCCCTGTGGGAAACCCCAACCTTCCCCATGGCTTTGCTCTTTTTTTCTCGTCCTCCCCGCGGGAAACCCAAACCTTCCTCGCGGCTTTGCCCTTTTTTTCTCGTCTTCCCCACGGGAAACCCCAACCTTCCCCGC
>LPNX011034759.1:61495-81495 GCA_001517045.1 Pseudotsuga menziesii | reverse complement strand
CAAGACAGGCTGAATGGAAATCCTACCAACCAACACCACGAGCATGAAAGTGCGCAGCGGCCCGCCCATTGGGCGAATGCTTCGTTCCTCGATCACCGTAACGGAAAAACAATGGGAAGGAACCCTCCCGTGCTTGTTCCGATGCAACGACCTGTGCTGGTTTGCACCTCGAGCTGAGCAGCAGACCAACTTCTCAGCTGTTCCGTATCCGATCGAGGCACATCGCCGGCCTCCATCCGCTTCCCACCCGGCAATTTCAAGCACTCTTTAACTCTCTTTTCAAAGTCCTTTTCATCTTTCCCTCGCGGTACTTGTTCGCTATCGGTCTCTCACTCATATTTAGCCTTGGAAGGAATTTACCACCCAATTAGGGCTGCATTCCCAAACAACCCGACTCACCAACAGCGCCTAGTGGTGCGGCAGGGTCCAGGCCTGATGGGCCTGTCACCCTCTCAGGCGCCCCCTTCCAGGGAACTTGGGCCCGGTCCACCGCTAAGGATGCTTCTATAGACTACCATTCAGGTGGCACTGCCACCCAATTTTCATGCTGGGCTCTTCCCAGTTCGCTCGCCGTATCCAGCCGAAGCGATGGATAGCGGGCAAGCCAAGTTCCCACAATGCCCCACCCGCCTTGCATCGATTCGCACCCCGCCTAAGGGGACAAATACCACCATTTATCCATGGAAGGCAGTGGGAATCGCATGCATTTCAGCTAACCGCACCCCACAGTTCCCTGGAATGTCTTCTCCGCTCCTTCCCCCAACTTGCAGGGGAGCGCGTTTGTTGGATGCGATGCCCAGACAGACGTGCCCTCGGTCGAGGCCTCGGGCACAAATTGCATTCAAAAACTTGATGATTCATAAGATTCTACAATTCACACTAAGTATCGCATTTCTCTATGTTCTTCATCGTAATGAGAGCTGAGATATCCGTTGCCGAGATTCATTTCACGTAGTTTACCAACAAAGCCCCCGCCTACACGACGGAGTGCAACTGCGACCAATAGAAAAATCCCGTGACGCAAATGCTGCATTTGTATAACGATACCAATCGGAGACAAGCCTCATGCAAGGCAGGTCAGAAGCGCACTGGGTGGGGATGGATGGGCCTCGACGAGAGCATCGCTCGTGAAGCTAGAGTGGGGCACTCAAAAATCAATCGAGTGGAGGAATAGGGTGGCCAACCCAGCAGCTTGCGCTGCATTTCATCCATCCATTGACCGCCTCAAGGAGCAACCAAGTGGAGGAATAGGGTGGCAAACCCAACGGCTTGTGCCATGTTTCATCCATCCATCCATCGCCTCTCGAGAGTGTCCCCAATCAGCAAAGGCAAAGGCAAAACGAGGCAGGGAAAATTTCTACCTAACAAAGATGACAACCACAAGCGCTCCAGGAGCCTCATGCCAACATGTCTCTTGCAAATCGAGGCTAACAGCAAACAATGCCAACGAATTTGGATCCGTGGGGAGGGACCCTTAGCTCCGATGCCAAATTTCACCGAGGCAATTACGGGTGACAATCGAGTGGAGGACTAGCGTGGCCAGCCCAAATGGGTTTCCCCGCCTTTTCATCCCCCATCCAATGATTGCAGCCTCACAATTAACCCCTCTTGAAAGAGATCGAAAACGAGGCACAAGGTTCCCTCACCAAGATCTAGCAACATAAGGAAGGAAAGTCGACGACAACGTATGCAAAGGCAGGCGGGGGTAGAGAACAACCAAGGGAATCTTGCTCGGCTGCACGATGAGCATCCACCTTCAGATGAATAATGGAGTGGCAAAGGTCACAACGACACAGCAAGGGGCCCCAGCACTGACGTCGATGTTTTTCCTGCCATGTGACCGACAGCTCGCTCGCTTCTCCCTTGTCGAGGTGCACAAGGCATCGAGCGGCTAAACACTCTGTAGCATCCTTTTCGTCAAAGATGGATGTTGGGATGGAGACATCTCGACACCATCTTCCCTAGCTTAAGAAGTGACAGGTGGGAGTCAACGACATCAATCAATTCCCCAACACCAAATGAGCGGGTGGATGATAGCAGATTAACCCCCCACATGTATGCTCTGCAGTCAAAACGATGACAATCGGGCCCGAATTTCAATGATCCTACCACAGGTTCACCTACGGTAACCTTGTTACGACTTCTCCTTCCTCTAAATGATAAGGTTTAGGGAACTTCTCACGACATTACCAGCAACGAACCACCATCGTCGACGCGATCCGAACACTTCACCGGATCATTAAATCAGTAGGAGCGACCGACGGTGTGTACAAAGGGCAGGGACGTTGTCAACACGAGCTGATGACACGCGCTTACTAGGAATTCCTCATTGAAGAACAATAATTGCAATGGTCTATCCCCATCACGATGCAATTTGAGAATATTTCCCAGCCCTCTCGAGCTAGGGTGAAAAACTTGTTGACTGCATCAGTGTAGCGCGCGTGCGGCCCAAAACATCTAAGGGCATCACAGACCTGTTATTGCCTCAAACTTCCATGGCCTAAACGGCCATAGTCCCTCTAAGAAGCTAGCCGCCAAGGGGAACCTCCACATATCTAGTTAGCAGGATGAGGTCTCGTTCGTTATCGGAATTAACCAGACAAATCACTCCACCAACTAAGAACGGCCATGCACCACCACCCATAGAATCAAGAAAGAGCTCTCAATCTGTCAATCCTTACTATGTCTGGACCTGGTAAGTTTTCTCGTGTTGAGTCAAATTAAGCCAAAGGCTCCACTCCTGGTGGTGCCCTTCCATCAATTCCTTTAAGTTTCAGCCTTGCGACCATTCTCCCCCCGGAACCCAAACACTCTGATTTCTCAGAAGGTGATGGCGAAGTCCTTAGAGCAACATCCGCCGATCCCTGGTCGGCATCGTTTATGGTTGAGACTAGGACGGTATCTGATCGTCTTCAAGCCCCCAAATTTCATTCTTGATTAATGAAAACATCCTTGGAAAATGCTTTTGCAGTGGTTCGTCTTTCATAAATCCAAGAATTTCACCTCTGACAATGAAATACGAATGCCCCCGACAGTCCTTATTAATCATTACTCCAGTCCTGAAGGCCAACACAATAGGACCAAACTCCTATCACGTTATTCCATGCTAATGTATTCAGAGCATAAGCTTGCTTTGAGCACTCTAATTTTTTCAAAGTAACAACGTTGGAGCCACGACCCAGCCAATTAAGGCCAGGAGCACGCCGTCGGCAAAAGGGATGGAAGGGCAGGTGCACATTGAATAGGCGGACTAACCTTTACGACCCAAGATCCAACTACGATCTTTTTAACTGCAACAACTTAAATATACGCTATTGGAGCTGGAATTACCGTGGCTTCTGGCACCAGACTTGCGCTCCAATGGATCCTCGTTAAGGGATTTAGATTGTACTCATTCCAATTATCAGACTCGATGAGCCCAGTATTGTTATTTATTGTCACTACCTCCCCATGTCAGGATTGGGTAATTTGCATGCCTGCTGCCTTCCTTGGATGTGGTAGCCATTTCTCAGGCTCCCTCTCCGGAATCGAACCCTAATTCTCCATCACCTGTCACCACCATGGTAGGCCTCTATCCTACCATCGAAATTTGATAAGGAAGAAATTTGAATGAAGCATCGCTAGCACAAAGGCCGTGCGATCGGTCGAGTTATCATGATTCATCGGAGAAGCGGGCAAGCCCGCGCCGGTCTTTTATCTAATAAATGCATCCCTTCTACAAAGTCAAGACTTGGTGCACGTATTAGCTCTAGAATTACTATGGTTATCCGAGTAGTAAGGTACCATCAAAGAAACTATAACTGATTTAATGAGCCATCCACAGTTTCACAGTCTCAATTAGTTCATACTTAGACATGCATGTCTTAATCTTTGAGACAAGCATATGACTACTGGCAGGATCAACCAAGTAGCATCCTAGCACTTCAAGGCACCCAAGGGCTCTATGCAAAGGCCGCCCAGAGCTCCCATCAATGAAGGGCCCATCGGGAATGCCCAAGGGACGGCTCGAACCGAAAGCCCGTGAAAGTCATGCCCGCCAAGTGAGTGATAGGCAAAAAGGCAAGCTAGTGGGAGTTAAGGAGTCAGATTGGTCACCACCTAATGTTTTTAGCTTGCTTGCCCGGAAAATGAAGGGCCCCATCAAGAGCGCTGAAGGAACGGATCGAACCCAAATCCTATCAAAGTCATGCCCACCAAGCGAGCGACCGACAAAAAGACAAGGCAGTGGGAGTTAAGGAGAGGAATTGGTCACCGCTTAACGTTCTTCGCCCACTTGCCCGAAAATTGAAAGGCCCATCAGGATCCCACATAAGGGGTGGCTCGAACTGAAAGCCCGTCAAAGTCATGCCCACTAAGTGAGGGATAGGCCAAAAGACAAGCTAGCGGGAGTTAAGGAGTCTGAGTCGGATTGGGAAACACTCCAAGTTTTTTAGCTCGCTTGCCTGACAAACGAAGGGCCCCATCAAGAGCACCGAAGGAGCGGCTCAAACCGAAATCCCGTCAAAGCCATGCCCGCCGAGTGAGCGATAGGCAAAAAGACAAGCTAGCGGGAGTTAAGGAGTTGGGTTGGTCACCACTAAACGTTTTTAGCTCGCTTTCCTGGCAAACGAAGGGCCCCATCAACAGCGCCGAAGGAACAGCTCGAACCCAAATCCCGTCAAAGTCATGCCCACCAAGTGAGAGACCGATAAAAAGATAAGGCACTGAGACTTAAGGAGAGGAATCGATCACCACTTAACATTTTTCGCTCACTTACCCGAAAAACGAAGGGCCCATCAGGAGTGCCCAAGGAACGGCTCAAACCAAAAGCCCGTCAAAGTATCGCCCGCTAAGTGAGTGATAGGAAAAAAGACAAGCGAGTGGGAGTTGACGAGCCAGATTGGTCACCACATAACGTTTTTAGCTAGCTTGCCCGACAAATGAAGGGCCCGATCAAGAGCGTCGAAGGAATGGCTCGAACCCAAAGCCCGTCAGAGTCGTGCCCACCAAGTGATCGACCAACAAAAAGACAAGGCAGTGGGAGTTAAGGAGAGGAATTGGTTGTCACATAACGTTTGTGGCTCACATGCCCGAAAAACGAAGGGCCCGTCTGGAGCGCCCAAGGGACGGCTCGAACCGAAAGCCCGTCAAATTCATGCCCGCCAAGTTAGTGATAGGCAAAAAGACAAGCCAGCGGGAGTTAAAGAGTCAGATTGTTCACCCCTTGTCATTTTTAGCTTGCTTGCCCGGAAAACGAAGGGCTCCATCAAGAGCGCCGAAGGAACGGCTCGAACCCAAATCCCGCCAAAGTCATTCCCACCAAGTGAGCGACCAACCAAAAGACAAGGTAGTGGGAGTTAAGGAGAGGAATCGGTCACCACTTAACGCTTTTAGCTCGCTTGCCTGAAAAAATTAAGGGCCCATCAGGAGCGCCCAAGGAACGGCTCGAACCGAAAGCCCGTCAAAGTCATGCCCGCCAAGTGAGTGATGGGAAAAAGGACAAGCTAGTGGGAGTTAAGGGGTCCCATTGGTCACCGCTTAACGTTTTTAGCTCACTTGCACGGCAAATGAAGGGCCCCATCAAGAGCACCGAAGGAACGACTCGAGCCCAAATCCCGTCAAAGTCATGCCCACCATGTGAGCGACTGACAAAAAGACAAGGCAGTGGGAGTTAAGGAGAGGAATTGGTCGCCACTTAACGTCCTTAGCTACCTTGCCCGAAAAATGAAGGGCCCATCAGGAGCGCACACAAGGGGCGGCTCGAACCGAAATCCGGTCAAAGTCATGCCTGCTAAGTGAGTGATAGGCAAAAAGACAAGTTGGTGGGAGTCAAGGAGTCGGATTGGCCAGCGCTCAACGTTTTTAGCTCGCTTTCCTGGAAAACGAAGGGCCCTATCAAGAGTGCCGGAGGAATGGCTCGAACCCAAAGCCCGTCAAAGTCATGCCCTCCAAGTGAGTGACCAACAAAAAGACAAGGTAGTTAGGGATGTGAGGACAGGAATCAGTCGCCACTTAACGGTTTTGGCTCACTTTCCCGAAGAACAAAGGGCCCCCCATTAACGCCCAAGGAACGGCTCGAACCGAAAGCCCGTCAAAGGCATGCCCGCCAAGTGGGTGATAGGAAAAAAGACAGGCTAGTGGGAGTTAGGGAGTCGGATTGGTCACCACTTAAATGTTTTTAGCTCGCTTGCCCAGCAAACGAAGGCCCCATCAAGAGCGCTCGAGGAATGACTCGAACCCAACGCCCGCCAAAGTCATGCCCACCAAGCGAGTGACCATCAAATGGGAAAGGTAGTGGGAATTTAAGGAGAGGGACTGGTCACTACGTAACGTTTTTAGCTCACTTGCCCGTCAAACGAAGGGCCAATCAGGAGCGCCCAAGGAACGGCTTGGACACGAAGCCCTTCAAAGTCATGCCCAACAAGTGAGTGACCAGAAAAGAGAAAAGGTGGTGGGAGCTAAGGAGAGGGATTGGTGGCCACTTAACGTTTTTTTAGCTCACTTTCCCAAAAAATGAAGGGCCCCTCAAGAGAACCCACAAGGGGCACCCAGAAGAAGCGCCCAAGGAGAACCCACCGGGAGCACCCACAAGGGGCGTGGAAGGTGCTCCAACAAGGAGCGCACACAAGGGGCACCCAAGGAACAGCTCGAATGCAAATCCCATCAAATTCATGCCCACCAGGTGAGTGACCAGCCAAAAGACAAGGCAGTGGGAGTTAAGGAGACATATTTGTCACCACTCAACATTTTTAGCTCGCTTTCCCAGCAAATGAATGGCCCAAGGAGCGCCCATGGGGAACCCACATGGAGCACCCACAACGAGCGCCCAAGGAGCACCCACAAGGAGCGCCCGAGGGGCGGACAAGGTGCGCTGACAAGGACTGCCCAAGGAACGCTTGAGGTGTGGACGAGCTATGCCGAAAAGGACTTCCCAAGGAATTCCCAAAAGGACAGCCCAAGGAACGGCTCGGGCTCAAATCCTTTCAAAGTGATGCCCGCCAAGTGATTGGCTGGCAAAAAGACAAGGCAATGGGAGTTAAGGAGAGGAATTGGTCACCATTGAATGTTTTTAGCTCACTTTCCCGGCAAATGAAGGTCCCATAAGGAGCACCCAAGGAACGACTCGAACACAAAGCCCGCAAAAGCCATGCCCACCGATTGAGTTACCAACAAAATGACAAGGTAGTGGGAGTTAAGGAGGGGGGTTCGTCACCGCTTAACATTTTTAGCTCACTTGCCTGGAAAATGAAGGGGGCCGTCAGGAACTCCCAAGGAATGCCTCGAACCCAAAGCCCGTCAAAGCCATGCCCAAAAAGTGGGTTACCGGTAGAAATACAAGGCAGTGGGAGTTAAGGAGAGGTATTGGTCACCACTTAATGTTTCTAGCTAGAGTCGGGGGAAATCTGGGGTCTTCGACACATAATGGAAAGGATATACATCCTGCGCGATTCTCAACGATGCGATTAAGGTGCTGAAGTCAAGCATGTGAGAAACAAATATTCAGAGAGGCAATGATGACTCCTCCCAAAATGGTTAGTAGGCACTCACCACAGATGGTGATGGGTCCAAGGCGCAGGGGCCTCTAGGTCTATCCTCTAGAATAGAGGGGCTGTCGTCGACAGAGGGAGACCTGCAACTATCAAGGCAATGATGTTTCCTTGAAGGAGCGCGAGGTGACAAATCGAACTGTGATAGTACTAATGGCAGGAGTGATAAACTGGGGGGAATAACTGGGCAAGTAGAGTGGGTGGACTCAAACTTCCTTTGTTCAGAGTATGATGGCGGGGATGATCGGGAAGCATATGAGACTGACTGGTGGTAAAGGGATCATAGCGGTATAGGATCTGAGGGGGAATGGGCTGAGGGAGACTCAAGCTGTGGTAAAATGGCAGGAGATTGCAGAATACTCTGAACAAAGGCGACCTGATTGGGGGTGTTGCCGAGAGGATTGATCATAGCGCCAAGAGGCGCGGGGGGACTTCTTCATGGGTTAGGGAACTAGAAGAAGTGTGGATATAAAATGGTACTGTCATGTGGATTTTACGAGCCCAGGACAGTTCATGCTCATGGTTTCTTTCAATTTTAAGGTGTCTGAAAGCAAATAAGAAGACTCTGAAGTAATAGAATGGTACTGTCATGTGGATTTTACAAGCCTAGGATAGTACATGCTTATGGTTTCTTTCAATTTTAAGGAGTCTGAAAGCAAATAAGAAGACTCTAAATTAATAGAATGGTACTGTCGTGTGGATTTGACGAGCCCAGGATAGTACATGCTTGTGGTTGCTTTCAATTTTAAGGAGTCTGAAAGCAAATAAGAAGACTCTGAATTGATGGCCAGGCAAGGAGGAAGTGTTCAATCAAGGAACATTTATGATGACCAGGACTAAGGGTGGGGGGGAACACTGGTGGGCCTCCTTGTGGGGTTAATGAATGGTGGCAAAATAAAGAAACATTTGCAGTATGACAGGAATGGATGGCTCATGTAAAAAGTGTGAAATAATCTGATGACGGTCGATGTGGTGCGCAAATCGATGCGGCAAGGTGTAGGGACGCAATGTTGAAATTGTACCAAGTGAGAGCGAGAAATGATCTCAAGCATCATCACGAGCTCGAAAAAATGAATCTGGCGATATAAAAAGTGTTAAAGACGGAGAGCGGCCGAAGTGGCCCCCAAACCGAGGCGACTATTGGTATCAAAAAAATGGACAAAAATGATGTAGCAAAAAATAATGCAACGAGGTGACCATCGTGATGGTCTCGTCATGCTGATTCCAATGGTGGAAACAGTTCAAAAAATGGACTCCGTATGGGTTCAGAAAGGCCAAAACAAGAAAAAGTCGACGGATTATGAATATTAAGTGGGCCCTACATGACAAGTGTCATTTGTACTAGTGAACTTTGACTCATGATCAGAGTGGGCCAGAGCTGAGGTGTCATTTCTGGACGATCCGACCGGCCGACTTCAGATTCGGGAGAGACAGGTATGCCGTCAAACTCATACCTGCATTTTGTTTGGGTCTGGGGGGCGGGTAGTGGGTCCCAGGGTTTGTTTGTACGGTCCACGTGGGGTGGACCGCGGGTTAGGGGGTCGAAACTGCGGTCTCAGATTGCGGGTTTAGACCGGGACAGCTGTGGTTGGGGACCGTGGGTTTAGGCCGTACAGCCGCGGTTAGGGACCGCGGGTTCAGGCCTGACAGCCGTGGTCGAAGGCTGCGACTGTAGGCCTGACAGCCGCGGTTGGGGACTGAGCTGTTCCGGTTTTTTGGATTAGTGGGAAGGTCTATTAGGTTAACATGAGTCTGATGAGACTTCGTTGTGTGATTGACAGGATGCCGCAGGTGATATGGAGGGAGCGGGAGATACCGGATGATATTATGACCATCGTCCGAGAGGACCGTCGGGTGCGGTCGATGCTGGGGATGTTCGGACTATTGAAGTTCGCGCAGGTACCTATGATTCCGTCAGCGGCATTGCTGCTGGACTGCCTGGTTAGTTTCTGGGAGCTAGACATCCAGGCGTTTCGAGTGCAGGGTGAGAGGGTGGACCTCACCCTGACTGATGTGTACTTCTTGACGGGGCTGCCCTGTCTAGGTAGGGTGGTGGATACTCAGCCGCGGGTGTCTGCGGACATCGATATGGATGATATGCTGGAGCAGTTCTGTGGGGTAGAGGCTCAGGTGCATAGGAATGCACTCTTGGTGAGGGACTTACGGGAGCCAGCGGTGCGGGCCATGGCAGCATGTGTGGTACGGGTCCTGGAATCCCAGTCACCGGAGAAGGTGTCTGGGGGCCAGATGCAGATTGTGGAGTGGGTACTGGGTGGTGTGTATTTTGCTTGGGGCCAGATGTTCCTAACCTATGTGTAGCGGCAGCTGATCACGGCGAAGGAATCTGGCAAGGGGTTCTGCTATGGTTCGTTTTTATGCGCATTTTTTATGGAGCGGGTACCCACACTGCGGCCACGGGTGCCGATCAGAGCGGGAGGTGTGCAGGAGCCGCAGATGGTGCAGTGGGGTGAGATGATGTGCCGCCGTGGTGGTGGCGATGTTGGGAGATACTTCACACAGGAGCTGTACCTGCAGTGGCTCCAACTACAGTTGACCCTAGATGACTATCCATATAGAGATATGGACTATACGGGAGATCCAGAGGCACCACGGCCGCCGGGACAGGCATGGGGGCCTGATGGTACGTATATTTTAATTGTATTGTCAAGTTTTATGTATGATAGTCATTTGATATATTGTTACTGACAAATGGTTGATCTGCATATGTGGACCCGAGGCCGCCGCCAGGGTATATGGCGCGGAGAGGGACTGTGGCCGTTCCAGCTCTGCCTGGGCGGGGGGAGGTGCATCACCGAGATGCAGAGGGGACACTGGAGTCCGTACGGGTGCTACTAGACTGGTTTCTAGTGGGGGTGATTGACGAGGGGTGGTGGTACATCGATCCGGTCGTGATTCAGGAGTGCTTGAGGGCACCTCGGGATTTCAGATCGATTGTGATCCGGGTGTCCATATTGGCAGACAGGGCACGGGCACAGGAGCCCAAACGAGATGAGGACTCGCCGGAGGAGGAGCGGGGGGAGGATTCAAAGGCAGTGGACACTGGCAGTGATGCAGGGTACGATTCTCATTAGGGAGTGCAGGGGACTCGCCCTGATTTTTGTAGCTACGGCCTGTACCTTATGAGGCTATATAGGGATGTACATATGTTTTTTGTATGGCTGAGTACAGGGGTACTCAGGACATGTATAGAAGATGTATTTTTTGTTGATATGTATATATATATATATATATGCACATGGATGCACCTTTTTTGTGATATTGTCTCATTTGTACGCACGTGGATGCGCTTGATGATGTGTTGTATGTTTGTATTGCACATGGATGCAAGTAGTTTAGGATGTTGGGCACGTGGATGCCCCCTGGATATAAATGTGGTTTTATGGTTGATGTGCATGGATGCAAATGTTGATGCAATGTAGTATTTTTGGTTTTTTATATATATTTGGATGGGATGCTATGGGATAATGATGCATGATGGAGGTGTTACATGGTGTGCTTGATATGCCAATCTAGGATGTTATTGGCCATTTGGTCTGCGACACTATTTTGAGCTCTTGGGACATGTGTGAATGTGATGGATTCAAACTGTCAGCTAAGTTGTTTTGTACGCAGGAATTTTCTAAATAGGCAAGGATCGTGCACCTGGTAGCAGTTGTTGAGCTGGGAGTCCAAGAACACATGAAGTTGACATATGCCCATCTGGAGTGCAGCAGTCAGGAGACCGGTCACGGCATCATACTCCGCCTGGTTATTGGTAGCGGCACCTATACATATTCCATCAAGGTGAATCAGTTTGTTGGAAGGGGAATATAAGACCCATGTTGCAGAAGCCAGGTTGGGAGACCAGCGGCTTGCCCCATCAGCGAAGCCAATGTAACGAGGTGGAAGATGGTCCATCTGTGGGCATGCAAAGACGATGAATGTGAGATTATGGTAAAAAAGGTAAAAAACAAAAAGGGAGAGCAAACTTTACAATGCAGACCAATGAGGTTGCGGCTTCAGTTATGGGTAAAAACGTTTAAGGTACAACCCATTATGGGGGTTGCGTAAAGGGTGGCCTTCAGAGTCGGCTAAAACGTATGCCCCCTTACCGAGGAAAGTCTGCACAATGTAAGGGCCTTGCCACATGGATTCAAACTTTCCTTTACCGGTTTTTTCGTTGGCTTGGTCATAGGCGAGGACGAGGTCCCCTTCGTGGAAAGTTCGAGGGTGAACATGTTTGTCATAACTAGCTTTGGAGAGGTTTTTGGCAGCTTCGATGTTCTGGAGAGTGGCACGACGATCTTCATCGGCTTGTTCGAGGGATAGAAGACATTGCTCAAGGGAGGAGGTATCGGGGAGAAGCTCAACAACGATGTGTAAGCCAGGTATCTGACACTCAATGGGGAGGATAGATTCAACACCATGAACTAGATGAAATGGGGTAAAACCAGTGGCAGTCTTGGTGGAGGTACGGTAAGCCCATAAGGCAGGGAATAGCATATGGTGCCAATTAGACTTATGCCGGTCAACAGTGCGTTGGAGTATGGTTTTCAGGATTTTGTTAATAGCTTCTACTTGACCGTTCCCTTGAGGGTAGTAAGCAGAGGAAAATTGGTGTTCAAACTTGAGAAGGGTGGATAGCTCGTGCCAAAAGGAATCTTCAAAGTGTGATCCATGGTCTAAGACCAACTGTTTAGGGACCCCGAATCGAGTGATAACATGGTTAAAGAAGAAATGGGCAGCGGTGTCAGTGGTACAGTTGAAGGTAGGCATGGCTTCCGCCCATTTGGTGAAGTAATCAATGGCGACAACGATGTACTTATGGCCGTTAGTAGATGGGGGTCTACACTCCATGAAGTCGATGGCCCACTTGCAAAAGGGACCAATGGTGACGACTGGGTGTAATGGAGCAGGTGGTGTCCAGGCCTTGGGGGAAAAAAGTTGGCAGTTATGGCAATGCTTGACCACAGTGATGCAGTCGGTGAAAAGTGTGTGCCAGAAGTATCCAGCGCGGACGACCTTTTGGGCAGTGGCCATCCCTGAGAAATTGCCGCCGCAGGCACTGCTATGACAATCATTAAGGACTTGTTCAGCTTCCTCGTGTGTAAGGAAACGATGAAGAATTGTGTCGACTCCTCGCCGGTAAAGGACATCCCCTAGGAGGAGGTAGCGAGAGGCCTGGTGACAGATACGACGACGTCCATTACAAGTGACGGTCGGTCGAAACTTCTGCGTGCACAGGTATAACAAGATATCATCGTACCACGGGTCATCGAACGAGATAGTGAACAAGTGATTATCGGGTAACTCCTCGAAGATAGGTGGGGCCGGGATGAAGGAAGGGAGATCGGTGATGAGCTAGGAAAGTGCAAGGGCTTTAGTGCTCTTAGGTGTTCGGAACATGAGGTCATATTCCTGGAGGATAATGACCCATTTAGCCACACGACCTTGCAGGAGATGCCGGTTTAAGAGATATACCATGGGGTTAGAGTGGGCGACGACTGTGGTATGACTAAGTAAAATGTAGTGTCGCAATTTTTGGGCAGAAAATACCACTGCTAGGGCTAGTCTCTCCTCATATGGGTAACGTAGGGGTGGGCCAGACAAGGTCTGGCTGATGTATTAAATGACATGCTCTTGGCGTGAGGTGTCTTCTTGAACCAAGACTCCGGACACAACATGCTCAGATGCTGAGACATAGAGGATGAAGTCCTGAGAGAAATCCGGAGGGCAGATCAAGGGGGCTTGTGTGAGAGCTTTCTTGAGGGCTTCGAATGCAGCTTCTGCTTGTGCGTCCCAGACAAAGGGTATGTGGGTATGGAGCAGGCGCAAGAAACCGTGAATGGTTGTGGCATAATCAGGAATGAAGCGTCGAAGAAAATTGGATCGCCCTTGTAGGCTTTGGAGTTGCCGGAGCGTTCGAGGAGAGGGAAGGTCTAAGATGGCTTGGACTTCCAGGGGATCAACAGTAATTCCTTTCTGGGAAATAATGAAACCTAACAACCGGCCTTTCAGAACGCAAAATATGTACTTGTGGGTTCAAGAGGATCTGATATTTGCGACAACGCAGAAAAACTTGTCGAAGGTCATTAAGGTGGTCTGATCATTTTTAGGAACGAGATGTAAGGTCATCAAGGTAGACGAGCAGGATATGGACCAAATCATGGAAGCAATAGGTCATGGCCCGCTGGAATGTGGCACCAGCATTTTTTAGGCCAAAAGGCATGACGCGATAGGCAAAGGTGCCCCATGGGGTAGTAAAAGTGGTTTTGTACTGGTCTTCATTTCGAATGTGGATCTGATTGTATCCAGAAAAACCGTCCATGAACGAGAGGAATTCATGCCCCGCACACGCATCAATGAGCTGGTCAATAAATGGCGTAGGGAAATTGTCTTTGGGACAAGCGCGGTTTAAGTCTCGGAAGTCAGTGCATACTCTAAGGGTGCCTTGTTTTTTGTTGACAGGAACAGGGTTTGAAACCCAAGTGGTATAGGCAATAGGATAAATGAATCCTGCCGTGTGAAGTTTCTCAATCTCTGTTTTGACATCTGGGAGTTTTGAGGGATGAATGGGACGCTGTTTTTGACGAACGGGGGGTACATCAGGCCATGTGTCAATGTGGTG
The DNA here is from genome assembly GCA_001517045.1 of Pseudotsuga menziesii. Taxonomy (NCBI): domain Eukaryota; kingdom Viridiplantae; phylum Streptophyta; class Pinopsida; order Pinales; family Pinaceae; genus Pseudotsuga; species Pseudotsuga menziesii. Next base: position 67,341 of record LPNX011034759.1, on the reverse strand, counting down.
CTCTATAATGGCAGGGTCAAGACTAGGCATTTCGGTATAGGACCAGGCAAGGACATCACGGAATTCTTTGAAGAGTGTTTTGTATTCCTCAATCTCCTGCTCAGTGCAAGATGCTCCTAAAGTGATGAGTTTAGGGGTACCTCCGGGGGCAGCGATATCAATTTGGATGACAGGTGAGATGTTGGCCATATTACCCTCTTCGAAGGCATCAGGAGCAGGAATAGGGTTCTTGAACCAGTCGACCTTAGGGGGAAGGAAGTCTTTGGATTCAATTGCAAATTGAGGAGCAGTGTTAGAGGAGGGCTCATCTGGGAGGAAGTAGGAACGATGGTGCATGTCATCCCAGGGATAATATGGGGCAGTGAGAGCCTCAAGAATCTCCTCATCAGTATGGAATGTTTGTGTCATCAAATCGGTTGACGAGGGAGTACTGACGGAAGAGATCATATAAATGGTATTAACCTCTCCGGAAGAGGAAGAGACCGGGGAATGGATTTCCTTAATGGTGAGGGGTGCCGTCTCGAGATCCAGATTGTTCATCTCAAAGAGAGCTGCTCTGTACTCGGGGAGTTCGGGACAGTGATGGGAGTAATGCCCGTAAACATCGCATAGGGCACAGGAGTGGTTAGTGCGCAAGGATTTGTCACGAGGCTTAGGGGTTGAATCTAGATGGACAACCGGGATAGTGGGGTCGTCGTCAAGCAGTTGCATGTATTCCTGTAATGCCGGTAACTGAGGACATAGGTGAGTCGAATGGCCCAATGTATTGCACAATGTGCATTTGGGAGGAGCACGAAACACAGGTGGATTTTTTACTGTCTTACGAGGTGGGACAGCAGTGTAAGGTTGGGGGCTTCTGCCCCCAGTGGGTTTGGTAAGAGGAGGGGGGGTTTCGTAGAGGATGACGGGGTAGCGACACCAGGAGGTGGTTGACTAGTAGTGACAATGGGTTGCACCGGTTGCAGGATGACATCTGGTGTCGGCGGATGAACGGGAGGCGAAAGATACCAAACGGGTAATCCTAAGGTTAACCTAGGAAGGCTGAGGGTGGCCATGACCGGGGCGCTAACTACTCCTGAGAGAGGGAAGAGGAAAGGAATGGTATGGATGGGTGTAGCACCAATGTGACTAGGTACCAAAGGGGGTTGAGGCAACAAGGGCAGCTGAGTAGTAGGAGTTCGCGTGTTATGGGACAGGGTACATAGGTCGGACACTTCAGTGGCAGGTGACGGTGATGGAATAGATGGGAAGGTCGAGGTCATTGGTGCATCTGAGTAAACTCTGGGCCCCATAGAAGAAATGAATGAGGTGGTGGCACCTGAAATAGGTTGTTCAACCATGGGGAGAACATTTTCAGGTGCCGCGGGGGCATTGGGATCATGGTAAGTGAGTTGGTCAACCTTGACCACGCGTCCCTCATGGGGGAATATCATGGTACGAAAAACGGTAGAAGCAACTACCCGCATGGCATACATGTAGCTGCAGCCAAGTAAAAGGTTGTAATCAAGCTATGCATTGATAACCTCGATGTTTATGAGGACAATTTTTCCAGCCAGCTGGACGGGGACGTTAGTTAATAGGCCTTGTGGTTGAGCTGAACGGCCGTCGTAGGCTCGCAACGCAGTAGAGGACTGCTGGAGAGGGGGGGATCCCATTTTCTACCAGATGGAGGTGGGCATGACACATGTAGAGGCACCTTCATCAATAATGCATCAATGGATGACAAAATTCGGAATGAAAACAAAAACTTGGAATGCCAAAGTGGAAGGCAGGCAGGGTTCGGATTGGTCCAATCAAATGCCATTAACTGCGAATCATTTGGATCGATAGCCCCAATGGCTGAGAGTAAATTCTTGCGCTGCGAAGGGCAGTTTTTTAAGACTTATAACGCAGACATGGATGCGGGGGATTGGGCTAAGTCATCGACAATGTTGTAGTTTGATGTAGCCCACGCATTGGAGTTATTGTTGATACGGTGAAGTGGGAAACGGGGCGCTTTGGGAGCGCCATCTAGTGGAGGTGGAGGTATACGTAACACCTGATCAGTGGGATGAGCATTAGTAGTTGTATCGACGGGAGGGGCTTCAGGGGTGGAGCCATATTGGTTCCGCCGGGTCTGGAGGTTGATCTCATCGGAGGACATCATCAACAAGTGGTGGGTACCCGAGTCAAGCGTGGGTTGATCAGGAGCAGCGTAAGTGATTTGTTGTTGGCTTGGCGCGTTGGCTTGAGGGGGAGCCAACGGTTGGGTGTTCACTATGCCTTGGGTTGGTAAGGGGTTTTGCAGCACCAAAGGTGGCTCCTGAGGTTGTGGCGGGTTGGGTGGTGCTTGAGGAGCCGCCTGCCCTTGGCGTTGTGCATCAGCAGCCCAAAGTTGCCGAACCCGCTCCATGTGTGGGAAAAAATGCGTGTAGTGGCCATAGACCCCGCAAATAGAACAAGGATAGTTTGTTCACAAATTGGGGTTTTTAGCCTGCTTGGGCGGGCGATCGGGGTTTTGGTTAGCAGGGGCCGCATTATTACTAGCGAGGGGAATAGGGTGTTGACCAGCTTGCTCGGTCGGTTGGTTGTTCCCACGATTGCGACCTCTGCCACGGTTTTGTTGGCCCTGGTTGCATTGGTTGTTCTGGTTTTGCTGCGGGTTTTGTTGAGCGTAAAATTTCCCTTGGACAGCAGGTGGATTTTGAGGTTGCGCAGGGGCTGGAGCAGGCTGCGGTGGATGATATGTAGGTGGAGGCTGTGCAGGTGCAGCAACCTGAGGGGGTTGCTGATAGTGCTGTGGAGCGGGTTGTGGGTTTGCCACATGGGCTGCCTGTGGCGGGTAATAATGAGGTTGGGCTTGTGACGGCGCAGGAGCTGGTGCAGCCTGCTGGTGATAGTAGGGCTGAGGTGAGACCGAGGGGGCGTAAGCGGGAGTCATATGACCGAAACACTAAGGTGGACATGAGGGTCCATGGGAATGGTGGTGATGTGTCATGGGAGCATACGGGTTGGTCGCTCCAGACTGTGAGGTAGCCTGCGAAAGGTCAGGGCCAGGGGTAGGACGTGTTATGGAAAATGGTTGAGGCTGCGAAGAGACACATCCAATGATGCCGTCGGCAGCGTGGGATGCCCCCGACGCATCGTGCTGGGAGGAATCGCCGCGAGGGGCGTCAGGTATTATGGTATAAAGATAACCCGACTGGGCGTAAATGAGATCGAACTGTTGGGATTTAAGGATAGCCTCTTCTTCAGACTGGGGTCTTTCGGATGCCACATCCTTAGCAATGATAGGAAGGAGGGATTTGAGGAACTAATCTAGGAAGATCTGGTCGTCTAACTTGATCTTGCATAAACTACGGCGTCGACGCCATTCATGAATGTGGTCCATGATGTGGGTAGCCGTGTTTTGTCTGCATGATAGTAGGATCTCAATGCCTGCGTCATAGCGGACAGGTAACTGGAAGAACTGTAGGAAGGTCGAGGCAAGGGAAGTAAAGGTGGCATGGGTTCCATGGGGTTGTTCGATATACCACTTGGCAGCAGAGCCAGTGAAAGTGCGCTGTAATAAACGGAGGCAAATAGAGTTGTCTACTATGGAGTTGGAGGAACACCATAGATGGAAGGACATGATATGGTTTTGTGGGTCCTCACCTACCTTGCCCTCGAACTTAGGGATGTCAAAGGGGAGCTTGGTGGGCATGTGAGGCCACGCAGGGTCATGTCGGATGGGGTCATTGGTTAATCTGGCTAGGTCAGGCAGGTTGAGGCTAGCCATGAATGGAAAACTGGACGAAGGATGTGACACGGTAGTGGGTTGGATTAAGTTGGGGTTGATGCCCCCAAGTGGAGGGGTGATGTGAGGGAGGTGGCCCCCAAGTGGGGGAACTAAGGTGGTATAGGACAGATCTGCACCACCATGGTTGGTATGAGTCACTGATGGAGTGGGAATAGGTATTCCTGCTGCGGGAATAGGGGCCATGAGGGGAACGGTAAATGGGGGCCCCGTGGAGGGCATACCCATAGCAGGTGTGGTAACTGGTGTAGTGGTGGATGTGCCACCAACGGTCCCTACCAAGATGGGAGTGGGAGTCACGCCAGCCATGGGGCTAGTAGGGGTAGTGTAAAGGGGGTTCTCAGACTCTGGCTCGGAATTAGAGGTAAAATAAGGGGTGTCAGTATCTAGTGACGGAGTCCTATGCCGCTGACGAGTGGAGTCAAGTGACAAGGCTCGAGATCTATGATCAGTGGTATCAAGTGATGATGATCTGTGTCGATGACAGGTGGTGTCAAGTGAACCATCCTGTGGGGGCTCGCCTCTGAGGCACCGAGAATGTCTCGGGGACTGAATGGTGACAAATGGTTTCAATCTCTGTGGGTTGAGGTAACTACAAAACAGCTCAAAAACTCTAATGCAACCGCGTGTGCAGAAGGAGAGCTCAAAAATAGGGCACTTAGGCCAACAATCAACTCAAAACACCCAATATAACAGTCGTGTTACAATAGGCAGAGTGTCAACAGAAATGGTCAGAATACCAACAAGCAGCAGGTTTTCTAAAAATAAAAACGGTGGACTCACTAAACCAGAAGGAGGTAAGGGAGCATGCAAACACCTAACTAGAAGTATTCTGACTCAACTAGACATATCCTCTGCAAGGTGATGAAATCCAAGTCAGACAATATGAATAGGAAAACCAAGTGGCTAAGGTATCCCCCTACCGGGAGGGACACCGGGTAGTCAAATCCTAAAAGAATGGAAACTAAGATACCCCGTTCATGACACGTCCAGAAAGGTAAATCTGCCGCTTGGTCCTTTAACCGCAATACCCCTATACAAGGATATCCCGAGAACTGCGAAAGGTAGCCCTTCAGTTACTGAATGGAGTTCGGTATTCCACTCAGGCCTCCGGAACCAATCTCACGACTTCAACCCTCCTATGGGAGAGGCCCTCTGATAAACCAGTTGTGACCGTGTCAAAAAATACTAGGGGATTTTGGTTTCCTAATTGGACAACAACTATGTCTCAAGTGTAAGTAACCGAGGGGTGTTTTTGGAAGCCTATCCCCCCGATCCTACCTAACTACAAAAATTCTTTTGTGTTCCCCAAGTGGGGTTAGAATGTTGGTTGAGTTAAGTAGTTTTTAAGTCTAACTTGAATTAGGTGATAGATTGTGTGCTCGTGAGGTTATGAACCCAGAAGAGAAGTGCCACACACCATGGGGGAAACTTCCTAAATAACAATAATACTGAATGAAAAAAGTTTACCATGCAAAATTTTCTGAATAAACAATGCTAAAAAAAATTTAAAAATTCTGTAAAGGGGGACAAAAATGTTGTTGCTGAAAAGGATGTAGGGCTGCAGGTAGAACAGATGGCTGTGCAGGTGTAGAAAATATGGCAGCAAAGGGGCTGGGTTCAAAAGCAGTAACAAGTGCAAAAGTTAGATCACGGGTCTATGGCTAGATCGAGCGGTTGGACCGCGGGTTTAAAGGAAACAGGCGCGAACAGGTCGCGGGTTTCTGGAGAACACAGGCGGGCGAACCGCGGGTTTGAAGGAAACAGGCGCGTACAGGTCGCGGGTTTCTGGACGGTAGACGCGGTCGGGTCGCAACTAAGGGGCTCAAAGGCGCGGTCGAGACACAGGAAAATGGCCGACAGCGGCGGTCGGGACGCAGAAAACAGGCTGATAAGCCGCGTCCGGATCGCACGTAACAGACTTGAATCCGCCGGCAGGGCGTCGGAAAAAGTCTGAAAGTTGCGGTCGGGTCACAGGAAATGGCCTGAAAGACACGGTCAGGACGCAACTGCGGAGGGAAAAACTGCGGTTTACAGTGGCCAAAAGCGACAGCCGAAAGAACAAAACAGG
>LPNX011034759.1:32500-61232 GCA_001517045.1 Pseudotsuga menziesii | reverse complement strand
ATGGTTTTATGGGTTTTTGATGGAAATATGGTAGGAAAATGGACAAATGAGCCATGTAGTGGGGTAGATGAGGTAGTGAACCCTTTTTGGGTGTTAACACCCGTGACTTGGGAGCTTTTTTTATTTTCTCCCCCACGGGAAAGCCCAACCTTCCCCGCGACTTTGCCCTTTTTTTCTCTTCTTCCCCGTGGGAAGCCCCAACCTTCCCCGCGACTTAGCCTCTTTTTTTCCCTTCTTCCCTGCAGGAAACCCCAACCTTCCCCACGACTTTGCCGCTTTTTTTCTCTTCTTCCCCGTGGAAAACCCCAACCTTCCCCGCGACTTAGCCGCCTTTTTTCTCTTCTTCCCCGTGGGAAACCCCAACCTTCCCACGACCTTGCCGCTTTTTTTCTCTTCTTCCCCGCGACTTAGCTGCTTTTCTTTCTCGTCTTCCCCGCGGGAAACCCCAACCTTCCCCACGGATTTGCCCTTTTTTTCTCGTCCTCCCTGCAGGAAACCCCAACCTTCATCGCGGCTTTGCCCTTTTTTTCTCGTCTTCCCCACGACTTTGCCATTTTTTTCTCTTCTTCCCTGTGGGAAACCCCAACCTTCCCCACGACTTAGGCGCTTTTTTTCTCTTCTTCCCCGCGGGAAACCACAACCTTCGCCGCGACTTAGCCACTTTTTTCCTCTTCTTCCCCGAGGGAAACCCCAACCTTCCCCGTGACTTAGCCGCTTTTTTTCTCTTCTTCCCCGTGGGAAACCCCAACCTTCCCCGCGAATTTGCCGCTTTTTTTCTCTTCTTCCCCGTGGGAAACCCCAACCTTCCCCGCGAATTTGCCGCTTTTTTTCTCTTCTTCCCCATGGGAAACCCCAAATTTCCCCGTGACTTCGCCGCCTTTTTTTTCTCTTCTTCCCCGTGACTTTGCCCTTTTTTTCTCTTCTTCCCCGCGACTTTGCCGTTTTTTTCTCGTCTTCCCCGCGGGAAACCCCAACCTTCCTCGCGACTTAGCCACTTTTTTTTCTCATCTTCCCCACGACTTAGCCTCTTTTTTTCTCTTCTTCCCAGCGGGAAACCCCAACCTTCGCCGCAACTTAGCCGCTTTTTTTCTCTTCTTCCCCGCAGGAATCCCCAACCTTCCCCGCGACTTTGCCCTTTGTTTCTCTTCTTCCCCGCGGGAAACCCCAACCTTCCCTGCGACTTAGTCGCTTTTTTTTCTCTTCTTCCCTGCAAGAAAACCCAACCTTCCCCACGACTTAGCCGCTTTTTTCCTTTTCTTCCCCGCGGGAAACCCCATCCTTCCCTGCGACTTGGCCGTTCTTTTTCTCTTTTTCTTTTTTCAAAAAATTTAAGTAAAAGAAATTTTAACTTGGATGTTCAAAGTGTCAAGTGAGTTAAAGTTAAAAGTGTTAAGCAAGAGAGTGTTCAAAGTTTTAGAACTTGATTTTTGATGTGTGTTTGTGGTGCACTGAATTGGGGCAACCAAGGGCTGAATCTCAGTGGATCATGGCAGCAAGGCCACTCTGCCACTTACAATACCCTGTCGCATATTTAAGTCGTCTGCAAAGGATTCTTCTCGTCAACCATTTGGAATTGAACTTCAAAGCTACCCCAACCGGTTTTTCTCCCAACCAGAGTTCGCAAGTGACACGAGCCCCTGGGGATGTCGAAGCACCCCTACTATGGGTCATGATACCGTCGAAGAGTGACAAGCGCTGCTTCTAGCGTGGATTCTAACTTAGAGGCATTCAGTCATAATCCGACACACGGTAGCTTTGCGCCATTGGCTTTTCAACCAAGCACGATGACCAATTGTGTGAATCAACGGTTCCTCTTGTACTAAGTTGAATTACTATTACGGTGCAGTTCATCAGTAGGGTAGAACTAACCTGTCTCATGACGGTCTAAACCGAGCTCACGTTCCCTATTGGTGGGTGAACAGTCCAACACTTCATGAATTCCGCTTCACAATGATAGGAAGAGCCGACAACGAAGGATCAAAAAGCAACGTCGCTATGAACGCTTGGCTGCCACAAGCCAAATATCCCTGTGGTAACTTTTCTGACACCTCTAGCTTCAAATTCTGAAAGTCTAAAGGATCGATAGGCCACGCTTTCACGGTTTGTATTCGTACTGAAAATCAAAATCAAATGAGCTTTTACCCTTTTGTTCCACATGAGATTTCTATTCTCGTTGAGCTCATCTTAGGACACCTACGTTATCTTTTAAGAGATGTGCCGCCCCAGCGAAACTCCCCACCTGACAATGTCTTTCGCCAGGATCGACCCACCGATGCATGCGTTAAGGCCAAAAATAGGGGCAATGCCCCATCTCCACCCCACAAAATAAGTAAAATAACGTTAAAAGTAGTGGTATTTCACTTGCGCCGAAAACGGCTCCCACTTATTCTACACCTCTCAAGTCATTTCACAAAGTCGGACTAGAGTCAAGCTCAACAGGGTCTTCTTTCCCCGCTGATTCTGCCAAGCCCATTCGCTTGGCTGTGGTTTCGCTAGATAGTAGATCAGGACAGTGGGAATCTCGTTAATCCATTCATGTGCATCACTAATTAGATGACGAGGCATTTGGCTACCTTAAGAGAGTCATAGTTACTCCTGTCGTTTACCTGTGCTTCGTTAAATTTCTTCACTTTGACATTCAGAGCACTGGGTAGAAATCACATTGCGTCAGCATCTACAGGGACCATCACAATGCTTTGTTTTAATTAAACAGTCAGATTCCCTTTGTCCGTACCAGTTCTGAGTCGACTGTTCGCCACCTAGGGAATGCCCCGCAAGGGGACATTCTGCGCCCGTAGCCCGACAGGCACGCGAATTCCCGCCCTCACCGCGAGTACAGCTTGGGCAGACTGCCAATAGCGCACGGGTTGAGGATGCAGACCCCTAGGCCCATCCCTCAGAGCCAATCCTTTTCCTGAAGTTACGGATCCATTTTGCCGACTTCCCTTACCTACATTATTCTATTGACCAGAGGCTGGTCACCTTGGAGATCTGATGCGGTTATGAGTACGACCGAGCATGAACGGTACTTGGTCCTCCAGATTTTCAAGGGCCATCGAAGGCACACCGGACACCGCAAGACGTGCGGTGCTCTTCCAGCTGCTGGACCCTATCTTCGGTTGAACCGATTTCAGGGCCCCCGACGACGACTCCAGATTTCCTAAGGTCGTCGTCCACCGCCATGTCCCGGTTCAAGAATATTAACCCAATTCCCTTTCGATGTCCGCGCAGAGTGCGCCCTTGATACAGGGTTTCCCCATCTCTAATGATCAACTAACCCATGTCCAAGTGCTATTCACATGGAACCTTTCCCCACTTCAGTCTTCAAAGTTCTCATTTGAATATTTGCTACTACCACCAAGATCTGCACCGGGGGCCGGTCTACCCAAGCTCTCACCCAAGGTTTCTCAATGACCCCCGCATCCTCCTACTCATCGAGGCCTAGAAATTGCTTCGGCAACCGAGTATAGGTCGCGCGCTTCAGTGCCATCCATTTTCGGGGCTAGTTGATTTGGCAGGTGAGTTGTTACACACTCCTTAGCGGATTTCGACTTCCATGACCACCGTCCTGCTGTCTTAATCAACCAACACCCTTTGTGGGATCTAGGTTAGCACACAGTTTGGCACCATAACTCAACTTTCGGTTCATCCCACATCACCAGTTCTGCTTACCAAAAATGGCCCACTTGGAGCTCTCGATTCCGTGGCACAACTCAATGGAGCAGCCGCACCGTCTTACCTTTTTAAAGTTTGAGAATAGGTCGAGGGCGTTATGCCCCCAATGCCTCTAATCATTTGCTTTACCCAATAAAACTTGCACGTGAGCTCTAGGACACGAAGCCCGTCAAAGTCATGCCCAACAAGTGAGTGACCAGAAAAGAGAAAAGGCAGTGGGAGCTAAGGAGAGGGATTGGTGGCCACTTAACGTTTTTTTAGCTCACTTTCCCAAAAAATGAAGGGCCCCTCAAGAGAACCCACAAGAGGCACCCACAAGGAGCACCCAAGGAGAACCCACAAAGGGTGCGGAAGGTGCTCTAACAAGGAGCGCACACGAGGGGCGCCCAAGGAACGGCTCGAACGCAAATCCCGTCAAATTCATGCCCACCAGGCGAGTGACCAACCAAAAGACAAGGCAGTGGGAGTCAAGCAGACATATTTGTCACCACTCAATGTTTTTAGCTCGCTTTCCTAGGAAACGAATGGCCCAAGGAGCGCCCATGGGGAACCCACATGGAGTGCTCACAAGGAGCACCCAAGGAGCACCCACAAGGAGCACCTGAGGGGTGGACGAGGTGCGCCGACAAGGACTGCCCAAGGAACGCCCGAGGCGTGGATGAGGTACGCCAACAAGGACTTCCCAAGGAACGCCCACAAGGACAGCCCAAGGAACGGCTCGGGCCCAAATCCTTTCAAAGTGATGCCCGCCAAGTGAGTGGCCGACAAAAAGACAAGGCAGCGGGAGTTAAGGAGAGGGATTGGTCACCATTGAACGTTTTTATCTCACTTGCCCGGCAAACGAAGGTCCCACAAGGAGCACCCAAGGAACGACTCGAACACAAAGCCCGCAAAAGCCATGCCCACCGATTGAGTTATCGGCAAAACAACAACGTAGTGGGAGTTAAGGAGGTGGGTTTGTCACTGCTTAACATTTTTAGCTCACTCGCCCGAAAAACAAAGGGGGCCGTTAGGATCTCCCAAGGAACGACTTGAACCCAAAGCCCGTCAAAGTCATGCCCACCAAGTGGGTTACCGGAAAAAATACAAGGCAGTGGGAGTTAAGGAGAGGGATTGGTCACCACTTAACATTTCTAGCTCACTTTCCCGGAAAACAAAGGGCCCATCAAGAGCGCCCAAGGAACGACTCGAACCCAAGTCCCGTCAAAGTGATGCCCACCAAGCGAGTGGCCAGCAAAAGTACAAGGTAGTGGGAGTTAAGGAGAGGGATTGGTCACCACTTAACGTTTTTGGCTCACTTTCCCAAAAAATGAAGGGCCCATCAGGAGCGCCCAAGGAACTACTCAAACCCAAAGCCCGTCAAAGTCATGCCCATTAAGTAGGTGACCGAAAGCCCATCAAAGTCATGCACACCAAGTGAGGGATAGGTCAAAAGACAAGCTAGCGGGAGTTAAGGAGTCGGAGTCGGATTGGGCACCGCTCCAAGTTTTTTAGCTCGCTTTCCTGGCAAACGAAGGGCCCCATCAAGAGCGCCGAAGGAGCGGCTCAAACCGAAAGCCCATCAAATCCATGCCCATCGAGTGAGCGATAGGAAAAAAGGCAAGCTAGCGAGAGTTAAGGAGTCGAGTTGGTCACCACTGAACGTTTTTAGCTTGCTTTCCCGGCAAACGAAGGGCCCCATCAACAGCGCCGAAGGAACAGCTCGAACCCAAAGCCCATCAAAGTCATGCACACCAAGTGAGAGACCGACAAAAAGACAAGGCAGTGGGATTTAAGGAGAGGAATCGGTCACCACTTAATGTTTTTTGCTCACTTTCCTAGAAAATGAAGGGCCCATCAGGAGCGCCCAAGGAACAGCTCAAACCGAAAGCCCGTCAAAGTCTCGCCCACCAAGTGAGCGATAGGAAAAAAGACAAGCCAGTGGGAGTTGAGGAGCCGGATTGGTCACCACATAACATTTTTAGCTAGCTTTCCCGGCAAACGAAGGGCCACATCAAGAGTGTCGAAGGAATGGCTTGAACCCAAAGGCCGTCAGAGTCGTGCCCACCAAGTGAGCGACCAACAAAAAGACAAGGCAGTGAGATTTAAGGAGAGGAATTGGTCGCCACGTAACGTTTGTGGCTCACTTGCGTGAAAAATGAAGGGCCCATCAGGAGCACCCAAGGGACGGATCGAACCGAAATCCCGTGAAAGTCATGCCCGCCAAGTGAGTGATAGGCAAAAAGACAAGCCAGCGGGAGTTAAGGAGTCAGATTGGTCACCCCTTGACGTTTTTAGCTCGCTTGCTCGATAAACAAAGGCCCCATCAAGATCGCCAAAGGAACGGCTCGAACCCAAAGCCCATCAAATTCATTCCCACCAAGTGAGCGACCAACCAAAAGACAAGGTAGTGGGAGTTAAGGAGAGGAATCGGTCACCACTTAACACTTTTAGCTCGCTTGCCCGAAAATGGCGAAGGGCCCATCAGGAGCGCCTGAGGAACAGATCGAACCAAAATCCCGTCAAAGTCATGCCCGCCAAGTGAGTGATGGGAAAAAGGACAATATAGTGGGAGTTAAGGGGTCGCATTGGTCACCTCTTAACGTTTTTAGCTTTCTTGCACGGCAAAGGAAGGGCCCCATCAAGAGCGCTGAAGGAACGACTCAAGCCCAAATCTCGTCAAAGTCATGCCCACCATGCGAGATATCGAAAAAAATACAAGGTAGTGGGAGTTAAGGAGAGGAACTGGTCGCCACTTAATGTCCTTGGTTCCCTTGCCTGAAAAATGAAGGGCCCATCAGGAGCGCACACAAGGGGCGGCTCAAACCGAAAGCCTGTCAAAGTCATGGCCGTCAAGTGAGTGATAGGCAAAAAGACAAGCTGGTGGGAGTCAAGGATTCGGATTGGCCAGCGCTCACCGTTTTTAGCTCGCTTGCCTGACAAACAAAGGGCCCCATCAAGAGCGATGGAGGAACGGCTCTAACCCAAAGCCCATCAAAGTCATGCCCTCCAAGTGAGAAACCAACAAAAAGACAAGGTAGTTGGGGAGTTGAGGACAGGAATTGGTCGCCACTTAACGGTTTTGGCTCACTTTCCCGAAGAATGAAGGGCCCCCTAGGAGCGCCCAAGGAACGGCTCGAACCGAAAGCCCGTGAAAGGCATGCCTTCCAAGTGGGTGATAGGAAAAAAGATAGGCTAGTGGGAGTTAGGGAGTCAGATTGGTCACCACTTAAACATTTTTAGCTCGCTTTCCTAGCAAACGAAGGCCCCATCAAGAGCGCGCGAGGAACGACTCGAACCCAACACCTGCCAAAGTCATGCCCACCAAGCGAGTGACCATCAAACGGGAAAGGTAGTGGGAATTTAAGGAGAGGGACTAGTCACGACTTAATGTTTTTAGCTCACTTTCCCAGAAAATTAAGGGCCAATCAAGAACGCCCAAGGAACGGCTCGGACACGAAGCCCGTCAAAGTCGTGCCCAACAAGTGAGTGACCAAAAAAGAGAAAAGGCGGTGGGAGCTAAGGAGAGGGATTGGTGGCCACTTAACATTTTTCTAGCTCACTTTCCCAAAAAATGAAGGGCCCCTCAAGAGAACCCACAAGGGGCGGCCACAAGGAGTGCCCAAGGAGAACCCACCGGGAAGACCCACAAGGGGCGCGGAAGGTGCTCCAACAAGAAGCGCACATGAGGGGCGGCCAAGGAATGGCTTGAACGCAAATCCCGTCAAAGTCATTCCCACCAGGTGAATGACCAGCCAAAAGACAAGGCAGTGGGAGTCAAGGAGACATATTTGTCACCACTCAACATTTCTAGCTCACTTTCCTAGCAAACGAATGGCCCAAGGAGAGCCCATGGGTAACCCACATGGAGCACCCACAAGGAGCGCCCAAGGAGCACCCACAAGGAGCGCCCGAGGGGCGGATGAGGTGCACCGACAAGGACTGCCCAGGGAATGCTTGAGGCACAGATGAGGTGTGCCAACAAGGACTGCCCAAGGAAAACCCACAAGGACAGCCCAAGGAACGGCTCAGGCCCAAAGCCTTTCAAAGTGATGCCCACCAAGTGAGTGGCCGTCAAAAAGACAAGGCAGCGGGAGTTAAGGAGAGGGATTGGTCACCATTGAACATTTTTAGCTCACTTTCCCGGCAAATGAAGGTCCCACAAGGAACACCCAAGGAACGACTCGAACACAAAGCCCACAAAAGCCATGCCCTACGATTGAGTTACCGGTAAAACGACAAGATAGTGGGAGTTAAGGAGGGGGGTTCGTCACCGCTTAACATTTTTATCTCACTCACCCGGAAAACGAAGGGGGCCGTCAGGAGCTCCCAAGAAATGCCTCAAACCAAAATCCCATCAAAGTCATGCCCACCAAGTGGGTTACCGGCAAAAATACAAGGCAGTGGGAGTTAAGGAGAGGGATTGGTCACCACTTAACGTTTCTAGATCACTTTCCCGGAAAACAAAGGGCCCATCAAGAGCACCCAAGGAATGACTCGAACCCAAGTCCCGTCAAAGTGATGCCCACCAAGTGAGTGGCCAGCAAAAGTACAAGGTAGTGGGATTTAAGGAGAGGGATTGGTCACCACTTAACGTTTTTGGCTCACTTGCCCGGAAAATGAAGGGCCCATCAGGAGCGCCCAAGGAATGACTCAAACCCAAAGCCCGTCAAAGTCATGCCTGTTAATTAGGTGACTAACAAAAGACAAGGTAGCGGGAGTTGAGGAGAGGGATTGGTCGCCACTTGACGCTTTTAGCTCACTTTTCGAGGAAATGAAGGGCCCGTCAGGAGTGCACACAAGGAGCACCCACAAGGAGCGACCAAGTAGCGCCCAATGAACGAATCAAACCCAAAGCCCATCAAAGCCATTCCCACCAAGTGGGTGACCAACAAAAGGGCAAGGCAGCGGGGGTGGTCACCACTTAACATTCTTAGCTCACTTGTCCATCGAACGAATGGCTCGAGGAGTGCCAATAAGGAGCGCACAAGGTGCGGATACCAGGAGTGGCCAAGGAACAGCCAAGGAAGAGCTTGAACCCAAAGCCCGCCAAAGTCATGCCCAACCTTCTCCGCGACTTTGCCGTTATTTTTTTCTTCTTCCCCACGACTTAGCCGTTTCTTTTTCTTCTTCCCCGCGGGAAACCCCGACCTTCCCCGGTAATTGGCCATTTTTCTTCTCTTCTTTCTCGTGGGAAACCCCAACCTTCCCCATGACTTTGCCGCTCTTGTTTTCTTCTTCCCCACGACTTAGCCTTTTTTTTCTCTTCTCCCCCGCGGGAAGCCCCAACCTTCCCCGTAACTTTGCCCTTTTTTTCTCTTCTTCCCCGCGGGAAGCCCCAAACTTCCCCGTGAATTAGCCTCCTTTTTTCTCTTCTTCCTCGCGGGAAGCCCCAACCTTCCCCGCGACTTAGCCGATTTTTTCCTCTTCTTCCCCGCGGGAAACCCCAACCTTCCCTGCGACTTGGCCGTTTTTTTTTCTCTTTTTCTTTTTTCAAAAAATTTAAGTAAAAGAAATTTTAACTTGGATGTTCAAAGTGTCAAGTGAGTTAACGTTAAAAGTGTTAAGCAAGAGAGTGTTTGAAGTGTTAGAACTTTATTTTTGAAGTGTGTTTGTGGTGCACTGAATCAGGGAAACCAAGGGCTGAATCTCAGTGGATCATGGCAGCAAGGCCACTCTGCCACTTACAATACCCTGTCGCATATTTAAGTCGTCTGCAAAGGATTCTTCTCGCCGACCATTTGGAATTGAACTTAAAAGCTTCCCCAATCGGTTTTTCTCCCAGCTAGAGTTCGCAAGTGACACAAGCCCCTAGGGATGCCGAAGCACCCCTACTATGGGTCATGATACAGTCGAAGAGTGATAAGCGCCGCTTCTAGCATGGATTCTGACTTAGAGGCGTTCAGTCATAATCCGACACACGGTAGCTTCGTGCCACTGGATTTTCAACCAAGCGCGATGACCAATTGTGTGAATCAATGGTTCCTCTCGTACTAAGTTGAATTACTATTACGGCATAGTTCATCAGTAGGGTAAAACTAACCTATCTCACGATGGTCTAAACCCAGCTCACGTTCCCTATTGGTGGGTGAACAATCCAACACTTGGTGAATTCTACTTCACAATGATAGGAAGAGCCGACATCGAAGGATCAAAAAGCAACGTCGCTATGAACGCTTGGCTGCCACAAGCCAGTTATCCTTGTGGTAACTTTTATGACACCTCTAGCTTCAAATTCCAAAAGTCTAAAGGATCGATAGGCCACGCTTTCACAGTTTGTATTCGTACTAAAAATCAAAATCAAATGAGCTTTTACCCTTTTGCTCCACACAATATTTTTGTTCTCATTGAGCTCATCTTAGAACACCTACGTTATCTTTTAAAAGATGAGCCGCCCCAGCCAAACTCCCCACCTGATAATGTCTTTCGCCCGGATCGACCTACCGATGCATGCCTTAAGGCCAAAAACAGGGGCAATGCCCCATCTCCGCCCCACAGAATAAGTAAAATACCGTTAAAAGTAGTGGTATTTCACTTGCGCCGAAAATGGCTCCCACTTATTGTACACCTCTCAAGTCATTTCACAAAGTTGGACTAGAGTCAAGCTCAACAGGGTCTTCTTTCCCCGCTGATTCTGCCAAGCCTATTCCCTTGGCTGTGGTTTCGCTAGATAGTAGATAGGGACAGTGGGAATCTTGTTAATCCATTCATGTGCGTCACTAATTAGGTGACGAGGCATTTGGCTACCTTAAGAGAGCCATAGTAACTCCCGCCGTTTACCGGTGCTTGGTTGAATTTCTTCATTTTGACATTCAGAGCACTGGGCAGAAATCACATTGCGTCAGCATCCACAAGGACCATCGCAATGCTTTGTTTTAATTAAACAGTCGGATTCCCCTTGTCCGTACCAGTTCTGAGTCGACTGTTCGCCGCCTAGGGAACGCCCCGCAAGGGGACATTCTACGCCCGTAGCTTGACAGGAAGGCGACTGCCCGCCCTCACCGTGAGTGCAGCTCGGGCAGACTGCCGATAGCCCGCAGGTTGAGGATGCATACCCCTAGGCCCAGCCCTTAGATCCAATCCTTTTCCTAAAGTTACGGATCCATTTTGCCGACTTCCCTTACCTACATTGTTCTATTGACCAGAGGCTGTTAACCTTGGAGACCTGATGCGGTTATGAGTAAGACTGGGCATGAACGGTACTCGGTCCTCCAGATTTTCAAGGGCCTCCAAGGGCGCACCAGACACCACAAGACATGCGGTGCTCTTCCAGCTACTGGACCCTATCTCTGGTTGAACCGATTTTAGGGTGGGCAAGCTGTTAAAAATAAAAGATAACTCTTCCCAGGGCCCCCGACGACGTCTCCATATTTCCTAATGTCGCCGTCCACCGCCATGTCCCGGTTTGGGAATATTAACCTGATTCCCTTTCGATGTTCACGCAGAGTGCGCCCTTGATACAGGGTTTCCCCATCTCTTAGGATCAACTATCCCATGTCCAAGTGCTGTTCACATGGAACCTTTCCCCACTTCAGTCTTCAAAGTTCTCATTTGAATATTTGCTACTACCACCAAGATTTGCACCGGGGGCCAGTCCACCCAGGCTCGCACCCAAGGTTTCTCAACGACCCCTACATCCTCCTACTCATCGAGGCCTAGAAATTGCTTCGATGGCCGAGTATAGGTCGCGCGCTTCAGCACCATCCATTTTCAGGGCTAGTTGATTCGGCAGGTGAGTTGTTACACACTCCTTAGCGGATTTTGACTTCCATGAAAACCATCCTGCTGTCTTAATCAACCAACACCCTTTGTGGGATTTGGGTTAGCGCGCAGTTTGGCACCGTAACTTGACTATCGGTTCATCCCACATCGCCAGTTCTGCTTACCATAAATGGCCCACTTGGAGCTCTCGATTCCGTGGCATGACTCAATGGAGCAGCCGCACCGTCTTACCTATTTAAAGTTTGAGAATAGGTCAAGGGAGTTATGCCCCTGATACCTCTAATCATTTGCTTTACCCGATAAAACTCGCACATGAGCTCCAGCTATCCTGAGGGAAACTTCAGAGGAAACCAGCTACTAGATGGTTCGATTAGTCTTTCGCCCCTATACCCAAGTCAGACGAACGATTTGCACGTCAGTATCGCTGCGGGCCTCCACCAGAGTTTCCTCTAGCTTCTCCCTGCTCAGGCATAGTTCACCATCTTTCAGGTCCCAAAAGGTGTGCTCACACTTGAACCCTTCACAAAATCTCAAGGTCAGTCTGCGGTGCACCCCCCGCGACGGAGGGATCTCACCAGTCAGCTTCCTTGTGCCTCGCGGGTTTACAAACCCACCGAATCGCACACATGTTAGAATCCTTGGTCCATGTTTCAAGACGAGCCGAATGGAAAGCCTGCCAACCAACACCACGAGCATGCAGGTGCACAGCGGCCTACCCATTGGGTGCATGCTTCGTTCCTCGATCGCTGCAACGGTGAAACAACGGGCAGAAACCCGCCCGCGCTTGTGCCGATGCAATGACCTGTGTTGGTTTGCACCTCAAGCCGAGCGGTGGACCAACTTCTCAGCCGTTCCACATCGCCAGCCTCCATCCGCTTCCCTGCCAGCAATTTCAACCACTCTTTAACTCTCTTTTCAAAATCCTTTTCATCTTTCCCTCGCGGTACTTGTTCGCTATCGGTCTCTTGCTCATATTTAGCCTTGAACAGAATTTACCACCCAATTAGGGATGCATTCCCAAACAACCCAACTCGCCGACAGCGCCTCATGGTGTGGAAGGGTCTAGGCCTGACGGGGCTATCACCCTCTCAAGCGCCCCCTTCCAGGGAACTTGGGCCCGGTCCGCCGCTAAGGATGCTTCTACAGACTACAATTCAGGCGGCGCTGCCACCTGATTTTCATGCTGGGCTCTTCCCAGTTCACTCGCCGTTACTAGGGGAATCCTTGTAAGTTTATTTTCCTCTGCTTAATTATATGCTTAAACTCAGTGGGTGTTCTCGCCTGAGCTGGGGTCGCATTATGTAGGAGCCCGACGTATCCAGCCGAAGCGATGGATAGCGGGAAAGCCAAGTTCCCACAATGCCCCACCCACCTTGCACCGATTTGCACCCCGCCTAAGGGGACAAAGACCACCCCTGATCCATGCAAGGCAGTGGGAATCGCATGCATTTCAGCTGACTGCACCGTACAGGGCCTGAACTACCATTTCCGCTCCTACCCCCGACTTGTGGGGGAGCACATTTTTTGGATGCGACTCCCAGACAGACGTGCCCTCGGGCGCAAATTGCGTTCAAAAACTCGATGATTCACGGGATTCTACAATTCACACTAAGTATTGCATTTCGCTACGTTCTTCATCATAATGAGAGCCGAGATATCTGTTGTCGAGAGTCATTTCACGTAGTTTATCGACAAAGCCCCCGCCCACACGACGGAGTGCAACTGTGACCAATAGAAAAATACCGCAATGCATATGCTGCATGTGTATAACGATATCGATCGGAGACGAGCCTCATGCGAGCCAGGTCAGAAGCGCACCAGGTGGGGATGGATGGGCCTCGACGAGAGCATCGCTCATGAAGCTAGAGTGGGGCACTCAAAAAGCAATCGAGTCGAGGACTAGGGTGGCCAACCCAGCAGCTTGCGCTACGTTTCATCAATCCATCGACCACCTCAAGGAGCAACCAAGTGGAGGACTAGGGTGGCCAACCCAATGGCTTGCACTGTGTTTCATCCATCCATCGATCACCTCTCGAGAGTGTCCCCAATCAGCAAAGGCAAAGGCAAAACGAGGCAGGGCACATTGCTACCTAACAAAAACGACAACCACGAGCGCTCCAGGAGGCTTGAGGCTTCCGCCGAGGAGCATCGTGCCAACATGTCTCTTGCAAATTGAGGCCAACAGTAAACAATGCCAATGAATTTGGATCTGTGGGGAGGGGCCCCTGAGCTCTGATGCCAAATTTCGCTGAGGCAATTGCAGGCGACAATCGAGTGGAGGACTAGGGTGGCCAGCCCAAACGAGTTTCCCTGCCTTTTCATCCCCCATCCAATGATTGCAGCCTCACAATTAACCCCTTGTGAAAGGGCTGGAAAATGGGGCACAAGGTTCCCTCACCTAGATCCAGCAACAGAAGGAAGGAAAGCCGATGACAGCGTATGCAAAGGCAGGTGGGGGTAGAGAACAACCAAGGGAATCTCGCTCGGCTGCACGACGAGCATCTACCTTCAGACAAATAATGGAGCGGAAAAGGTCACAACGACACAGCAAGGGGCCCCAACACCGACATCGATGTTTTTCTCGCTGTGTGACCGACGGCTCGCTTGCTTCTCCCTCGTCGAGGTGCACAAGGCATTGAGTGGCTAAACACTCTGTATCATCCTTTTCGTCAAAGATGGATGTTGGGATGGAGACATCTTGACACCATCCACCCTATCTTCAAAAGTGACGGGCGGGAGTCAACGACATCGATCAATGCCCCAACACCAAACGAGCAGGAGGATGATAGCAGATTAACCCCCCACGTGTATGCTCTGCAGCCAAAACGATGACAATCGGGCCCGACTTTCAATGATCCTACCGCAGGTTCACCTATGGTAAACTTGTTACTACTTCTCCTTCCTCTAAATGATAAGTTTCAGGGAACTTCTCATGACGTCGTCGGCAGCGAACCGCCATCGTCAACGGGATCCGAACACTTCACCAGATCATTCAATTGGTAGGAGCGACGGGCGGTGTGTACAAAGGGTAGGGACGAAGTCAACACGAGTTGATGACATGTGCTTACTAGGAATTCCTCGTTGAAGACCAATAATTGCAATGGTCTATCCCCATCACGATGAAATTTGAGAATATTTCCCATCCCTCTCGATCCAGGGAGAAAAAATCGTTGACTGCATCAGTGTAGTGCGCGTGTGGCCCAGAACATCTAAGGGCATCACAGACCTCTTATTGCCTCAAACTTCAATGGCCTAAACGGCCATAGTCCCTCTAAGAAGTTGTCCGCGAAGGGGAACCTCCGCGTAGCTAGTTAGCAGGCTGAGGTCTTGTTCGTTATCGGAATTAACCAGACAAATCGCTCGACCAACTAAGAACGGCCATGCACCACCACCCATAGAATCAAGAAAGAGCTCTCAATCTGTCAATCCTTACTATGTCTGGACCTGGTAAGTTTTCCCGTGTTGAGTCAAATTAAGCCACAGGCTCCACTCATGGTGGTGCCCTTCTGTCAATTCCTTTAAGTTTCAGCCTTGCGACCATACTCCCCCCGGAACCCAAACACTCTGATTTCTCAGAAGGTGCTGGTGGAGTCCTTAGAGCAACATCCGTCGATCCCTGGTCGGCATCATTTATGGTTGAGACTAGGACGATATCTGATCATATTCGAGCCCCCAACTTTCGTTCTTGATTAATGAAAACATCCTTGGAAAATGCTTTCACAGTGGTTCGTCTTTCATAAATCCAAGAATTTCACCTCTGACAATGAAATACGAATGCCCCCGACAGTCCCTATTAATCATTACTCCGGTCCCGAAGGCAAACACAATAGGACCAGACTCCTGTCACGTTATTCCATGCTAATGTATTCAGAGCATAAGCTTGCTTTGAGCACTCTAATTTTTTCAAAGTAACAACGCCGGAGCCACGACCCAACCAATTAAGGCCAGGAGCGTGCCACCGGCAAAAGGGATGGAAGGGCAGGTGCACACCGAATAGGCGAACCGACCTTTACGACCCAAGATCCAACTACGAGCTTTTTAAACGCAACAAATTAAATATACGCTATTGGAACTGGAATTACCACGGCTGCTGGCACCAGACTTTCCCTCCAATGGATCCTCGTTAAGGGATTTAGATTGTACTCATTCCAATTACCAGACTCAATGAGCCCAGTATTGTTATTTATTGTCACTACCTCCCCATGTCAGGATTGGGTAATTTGCGTGCCTGCTACCTTCCTTGGATGTGGTAGCCGTTTCTCAGGCTCCCTCTCTGGAATCGAACCCTAATTCTCCGTCACCCATCACCACCATGGTAGGCCTCTATCCTACCATCGAAAGTTCATAGGGCAGAAATTTGAATGAAGCATCGCTAGCACAAAGGCCGTGCGATCCGTCGAGTTATCATGATTCACCGGAGAAGTAGGCAAGCCCGCACCGGCCTTTTATCTAATAAATGCATCCCTTCCACAAAGTCAAGACTTGGTGCATGTATTATCTCTAGAATTACTACGATTATCCGAGTAGTAAGGTACCATCAAAGAAACTATAACTGACTTAATGAGCCATCCGCAGTTTCACAGTCTGAATTAGTTCATACTTAGACATGCATGGCTTAATCTTTGAGACAAGCATATGACTACGCGCAGGATCAACCAGGTAGCATCCTAGCACTTCAAGGCACCCGAGGGATCTATGCAGAGGCCGCTCGGAGCGCCCATCAACGACAGGATATTGATTTCCAAGATACGTATAGGCTTCTTCCTTTTATTCCTTCCAAGGTTGCGAGTGCCAATGAGCGATCCGAGTGGAAATACCACCGAGGGGCGAGGCGAAAGAAAAGGCCAACAACAAGTGTGGAGGGAGGAGAAGGAACATGCAAAGCAGGGCCGGCAACTGGATTGGGGCAACCGAATGAAGAGAAGGAAACAAGCATAGCCCTCAACCTTCCAAACCGAGGTGCGACGGCCGCCTAGGCCCCACAAGATAAACAGTTGCAAGTGTGGGGTTCTTGTGTTTAAAGCTATGCAGTGAGCCTAATGTACCGAATAAAGAGAAGGTGAAGGCCCAAGTCAAAACTCCTTTCTGAATGGTCCAATAAGAGACAGGACAACGGTCAGATCGGGGCAACCGAAAGAAGAGAGGGAACGCGCAGAGCCCTCGAGCTTCGAAATCGAGTACGGCAGCCGCCTAGGCCCCACAAGCTAAATAGCTGCAAGTGTGGGGTTCTTATGTTTGAAGTTGTGCAGCGAGCCTTATGTACTGCAGAAAAATAAGGGGAAGACTCCACGATGAAACTTATTTCCGAACGATCCAACGAGAGTAAAGCCAGCAATCGGACTGGGAGAGCCAAAAGAAGAGAAGGAACAAGAAAAGCCCCTCAACCTTCCAAAACCCGGTACAGTGGCCACCTGGGCCCCACAAGCTAAACAACTATGTCTGTGGGGTTCCTATGTTTAAATCCGTGGGGCGGCCTAATATACCGTAGAAAAGGAAGGTGGAGATTCTAAGTCGAAACGTTTTTCCAAACAGTCCGACGAGAGCAAAGCCGACAGCCATATTAGGGCAACCGAAAGAAGAGAAGGAACAAGCAAAGCCCCTCAACCTTCCAAAACCGAGTACGGCAGCCACCTAGGCCCCACAAGCTAAACAGCTATGTCTGTGGGGTTCCTATTTTTAAAGCCATGGGGCGACCTAATATACCACAGAAAAGGAAGGCGGAGATTCCAAGTCGAAACTCCTTTCCCGACGGTCCAACAAGAGCAAAGCCAACAGTCAGACTGGGGAAACCGAAAGAAGACAAGGAACAAGCAGCGCCCTCAAGCCTTCGAAATCGAGTACGGCAGCCACCTAGGCCCCATAAGCTAAACAGCTACAAGTGTGGGGTTCTTATGTTTAAAGCCGTGCGGTGACCCTAATATACCGTGGAAAATGAAGGGGAAGATTCCAATTCGAAACTCCTTTCCGAACGGTGCAACGAAAGTGAAGCCAACAACCAGATTGGGGCAAATGAAAGAAGAGAAGGAACAAGCAGACCCCTCGACCTCTGAAACCGAGTATGGCGGTCACCTAGGCCCCACAAGCTAAACAGCTGCAAGTGTGGGGTTCTTATGTTTAAAGCCGTGCAGGGAGCTTGATATACCGTAGAAAAAGGAGGCGAAGGTTTCAGGTCGAAACCTCTTTTTGAACGCGCCACCGAGAGAAAAGCCGATAGTCAAATTGGGGCGAACGAGAGAAGAGAATGAACAAGAAAAGCCCTCAACCTTTGAAACCGAGTACGATGGCTACCTAGGCCCCACAAGCTAAATAGCTGCAAGTGTGGGGTTCTTGTGTTTAAAGCCGTGCAACGAGCCTAATATACCGCAGAAAAAAGAAGGTGGAGATTCCACATCAAATCTTCTTTTTGCATGATCCAACGAGAGCAAACCTGTGTACGGAGTGAAGAGGTCCGAAACAAAGACGAACAAGGTAGCCCTCCACCTTTCAAGCCAAGCATTGAGACAAAACCTGTGAGTTTGCCCCACCGGCTAAACAGCATGACAGTGAGACCTTATCGCCTGCGGCCGTCTCAATGCGAGGACAAGCCAAGGCGAGAGCGTTCCACCCTGCATCTCTATTCAGACCAATCCTCCTTGACCAAGTAGGATGGACTTTTCTGTGGGAAGGTATACATTGGCCCAAAAGCACTGCTACCGATACATAGACAAAGCAAACCGATTCCAAAACTCTTTGGCCACATTATTAAATAGACTCCAAATCCAACGCAAGCGAAGATGGTAAGCAAAGTTAGAAGAGTGTCGTCATGTTGAGGCAAAACTTCAACTGCCCATCAAAAAAATTGAGCCTCGAAATTATTTTGAAAGAAGCACACCATTGATGTGCCCCTACCAAAAATCCCATCATTTCTCTTACAAATGGTCTCTGGTCACACAACATGCCAACATGGAAAAGTACAAGCACAATAGATAGGTCTCCACAGAGACCTAATAGTGAAAAGGCAATCCCTCGTTTGAAGCCACCACAAACCCCCAAAATCCACGTTGAATGGAAACAAGCTTTTCTTTATTGGTGCCTCCAAATATGAGCATTTCCAACTTTACCGCTCATGTGTTACCAAGTCGAACAATAGCCCGTTGAGATTCGACCACCCTAAGAATGACCCGAGGCCAATTTTCAAGCAGACCAGACAAGCAACGCATCCATCGCACCACCCTTCGCACGAAATGACACTTCCACCATGGGAGAAGTGCATGATAGGCAAAAACGTATTAATTTAACCAACTACTTCGAATCGGTGACCGAAAGGGGCAATATATCCGAAAGAAGACCGAATATGGAAGCCCTCGTGCGAAGCCACCGCAAACCCCAGAACTCCACATTGAATGGAACTTATGGGATTTGTTTCCACGGTGCCTCTGAAGATGAGAATTTCCAACATTACCGCCCATGTGTTACCAAGTCGAACGATAGCCCGTTGCAAGTCGACCGCCCTAAGAATGACCCGAGGCCAATTTTCAAGCTGACCCGACAAGCAACGCATCCATCGCACCACCCTTCGCACGAAATGACACTTCCACCATGAGAGAAGTGCACGATAGGCAACAACATAGTAATTTAACCACCGCAAACCCCAAAAAATCCACGTTGAATGGAACCTACAGGCTTTGTTTTCTTGGTGCCTCCGAAGATGACCATTGCCAACATTACCGCTCATGTGTTACCAAGTCGAACGATAGCCCGTTGGGAGTCGACCGCCCTATGAATGACCCGAGGCCAATTTTCAAGCAGACCCGACAAGAAACGCATCCATCGCACCACCCTTCACATGAAAAGACACTTCCACCATGAGATAAGTGCACGATAGGAAACAACGTAGTATTTTAACCGACAGCTTCGAACCGGCGAGCGAAAGGGGAAACATGTCCGAGAGAAGATCGAAGATGCAAGCCCTCGTGCGAAGCCACCGCAAACGCCAAAACTCCACGTTGAATGGAACTTACGGGCTTTGTTTTCCTGGTGCCTCCGAAGATGAGCATTTCCAACATTACCACTCATGTGTTACTGAGCCGCATGATAGCTCGTTGAGAGTCGACCGCCCTACGAATGACCCAAGGCCAATTTTCAAGCAGACCCGACAAGCAACGCATCCATCGCACCACCCTTCACACAAAACTACACTTCCTTCATGAGAGAAGTGCACGATAGGCAGCAACGTAGTAATTTAACCAACAGCTTCGAACCAGCCACCGAAAGGGGCAACACATCCGAGAGAAGACCGAAGATGCAAGCCCTCGTGCGAAGCCACCGCAAACCCCAAAACTCCACGTTGAATGGAACTTATGGGCTTTGTTTTCCTGGTGCCTCCAAAGATGAGCATTGCCAACATTACCACTCATGTGTTACCGAGCCGCACGATAGCCCATTGAGAGTTGACCGCCCTACAAATGACCCGAGGCCAATTTTCAAGCAGACCCGACAAACAATGCATCCATCGCACCACCCTTCAAATGAAATTACTTTTCCAACCCGAAGCCCATCAAGGGAGTAATAGGGAAAAATACAAGGTAGTGGAAGTTAAGGAGTTGGATTGGTCACCACTTAATGTTTTTAGCACACTTACGTAGCAAACGAAGGGCCCAGGGAGCACCCACAATGATCGCACAAAGAACGGCTCGACTGCAAGTCCCATCATACTCATGCCCACCAAGGGAGTAATAGGGAAAAAGACAAGGCAGTGGAAGTTAAGGAGTCAGATTGGTCACCACTTAATGTTTTTAGCACACTTGCACAGCAAACGAAGGGCCCAGGGAGCACCCACAATGATCGCACAAAGAACGGCTCGACCGCAAGTCCCGTCAAACTCATGCCCACCAAGGGAGTAATAGGGAAAAAGACAAGGCAGTGGAAGTTAAGGAGTCGGATTGGTCACCACTTAATGTTTTTAGCACACTTGTGCAGCAAACGAAGGGCCCAGGGAGTGCACACAAGGAGTGCACAAAGAACGGCTCGACCGCAAGTCCCGTCAAACTCATTCCCACCAAGGGAGTAATAGGGAAAAAGACAAGGCAGTGGAAGTTAAGGAGTTGGATTGGTCACCACTTAATGTTTTTAGCACACTTCCACAACAAACGAAGGGCCTAGGGAGTGCCCACAATGATCGCACAAAGAACGGCTCGACCGCAAGTCCCGTCAAACTCATTCCCACCAAGGGAGTAATAGGGAAAAAGACAAGGTAATGGAAGTTAAGGGGCCGGATTGGTCACCACTTAACCTTTTTAGCACACTCGCGTGGCAAACAAAGGGCCCAAGGAGCTCCCCAAGGAGCGGCCCAATGAGTGCACACAAGGAGCGCCCAAGTAGCGTGCCCAAGGAGCACCCAAGGAGCGCCCATAAGGAGCGCACACAAGGAGCACCCACAAGGAGCGCCCACAAGGACCGCCCAAGGAGCGCCCAAGTAGTGCGCCCAAGGGACACCCCAAGGAGCGCCCAAGGAGTGCCCACAAGGAGCACCCAAGGAGCGCATGCAAGGAGTGCCCAAGGAGAGCACACAAGGAGTGCATGCAAGGAACGCCCAAGGGGCGCACACAAGGAGCGCCCACAAGGAGCACCCAAGGAGCGCACGCAAGGAGCACCCACAAGGAGCACCCACAAGGAGCACCCAAGGAGCACCCTAAGGAGTGCACACAAGGAGCGCCCAAGGAGCACCCACAAGGAGCGCCCAAGGAGCACACGCAAGGAGTTCCCACAAGGAGTGCCCAATGAGCGCATGCAAGGAGCGCCCAAGGAGCACACACAAGGAGCGCCCAAGGAGCGCACGTAAGGAGCGCCCAAGGAGTGCATGCAAGGAGCACCCAGAAGGAGCACCCAAGGAGCACACACAAGGAGCACCCAAGGAGTGCACACAAGGAGCGCACTCAAGGAGCACCCAAGGAGCGCACACAAGGAGCGCCCAAGGAGGGCACGCAAGGAGGGCCCACAAGGAGCGCCCAAGGAGCACTCGCATGGAGCACCCAAATCCTGTCAATTTCTTTCCCACCAAGGGAGTAAAAGGTAAAAAGACAAGGTAGTGAAAGTTAAGGGGATGGATTGGTCACCGCTTAACGTTTTTAGTGCACTTGGCGGGAAAAAGGAGAGCCCAAAAGGTGCGCCCAAGGAGCACCCAAAAGGTGCGCCCACAAGGAGCGCCCTCTAGGAGCGCCCGCAAGGTGCACCCAAGGAGTGTCCGCTAGGAGCACCCGTAAGGAGCACCCAAGGAGCGCCCGCAAGGAGCGCCCAAGGAGCGCTCACAAGGAGCGCCCACTAGGAGCACCCGCTAGGAGCGCCCAAGGAGCACCCACAACACCACTCAACGTTTGTTAGCTCGCTTGCCCAGGAAATGAACAGCTCGAACCCAAATCCCGCCAAAGCCATGCCCACCAAGTGAGCGACCGACAAAAAGGCAAGGTAGTGGGAGTTAAGGAGTCGGACTGGTCACCACTCAACGTTTTTAGATCACTTTCCTGGCAAGCGAAGGGGCCCATCAAGAGCACCGAAGGAACGCCTCGAACCCAAATCCTGTCAAAGTCGTGCCCACCAAGTGAGCGACTAACAAAAAGACAAGGCAGCGGCAGTTAAGGAGAGGAATCGGTCACCATTTAACATTTTTCACTCACTTGCCCAAAAAACGAAGGGCCCATACGGAGCACCCAAGGAATGGCTCGAACCGAAACCCCGTCGAAGTGATGCCTGCCAAGTGAGTGGTAGGAAAAAAGATAAGCTGATGGGAGTTGAGGAGCGGGATTGGTCACCACATAACGTTTTTAGCTCGCTTTCCCGGCAAACGGAGGGCCCCATCAAGAGTGTTGAAGGAACGACTCGAGCCCAAAGCCCGTCAAAGTCATTCCCACCAAGTGAGTGACCAACAAAAAACAAGGTAGTGGGTGTTAAGGAGAGGAATTGGTCGCCACTTAACGTTTGTGGCTCACTTGCTTGAAAAATGAAGGGCCCATCAGGAGTGCCCATGGAATGGCTCGAACCGAAATCCCATCAAAGTCATGCCCACCAAGTGAGCGATAGGAAAAAAGACAAGCCAGTGGGAGTTAAGGAGTCGGATTGGTCACCACTTAACGGTTTTAGCTCGCTTGCCTGGAAAATGAAGGGCCCCATCAGGAGCGCTGGAGGAATGGCTCGAACCCAAATCCCGTCAAAGTCATGCCCACCAAGTGAGCGACCGACAAAAAGGCAAGGTAGTGGGAGTTAAGGAGTCGGACTGGCCACCACCTAACATTTTCAGCTCGCCTGCCCGAAAAAATGAAGGGCCCATCAGGAGCGTCCAAGGAATGGTTTGAACCAAAATCCCGTCAAAGCCATGCCCGCCAAGTGAGTGACCGACAAAAAGGCAAGGCAGTGGGAGTTAAGGAGTTGAACTGGTCACCACTTAAAGTTTTCAGCTTGCCTGCCCGAAAAAACAAAGGGCCCATCAGGAGCTCCCAAGGAACGGCTGTAACCAAAAGCCCATCAAATCCAGTCCCGCCAAGTGAGTGATAGGAAAAAGGACAAGCCGGTGGGAGTTAAGGTGTCAGATTGGTCACCGCTTAATTCTTTTAGCTTGCTTTCCTAGCAAATGAAGGGCCCCATCAAGAGCGTCGAAGGAACGACTCGAACCCAAATCCTGTCAAATTCATGCCCACCAAGCGAGCGACCGACAAAAAGACGAGGTAGTGGGAGCGAAGGAGAGGAATTGGTCACCGCTTAATGTTCTTAGCCCACTTGCGTGAAAAACGAAGGGCCCATTAGGAGCACACACAAGGGGCGGCTTGAACAGAAATCCCGTCAAAGTCATGCCTGCCAAGTGAGGGATAGGCCAGAAGACAAGCTAGCGGGATTTAAGGAGTCAGAGTCGGATTGGGCACCGCTCCAAGTTTTTTAGCTCACATGCCTGGAAAATGAAGGGCCCCATCAAGAGCGCCGAAGGAGCGGCTCGAACCCAAAGCCCGTCAAAGCCATTCCCACCGAGTGAGCGATAGGCAAAAAGAAAAGCTAGCGGGAGTTAAGGAGTCAGGTTGGTCACCACTGAACGTTTTTAGCTCGCTTTCCTGGAAAACGAAGGGCCCCATCAACAGCGCCGAAGGAATAGCTCGAACCCAAAGCCCATCAAAGTCATGCCCACCAAGTGAGAGACCGACAAAAATACAAGGCAGTGGGAGTTAAGGAGAGGAATCGGTCACCACTTAACGTTTTTTGTTCACTTGCCCTGAAAACAAAGGGCCCATCAGGAGCGCCCAAGGAACGGCTCGAACCGAAAGCCCGTCAAAGTCTCACCCGCCGAGTGAGCGATAGGAAAAAAGACAAGCCAGTGGGAGTTGAGGAGCCGGATTGGTCACCACATAACGTTTTTAGCTAGCTTTCCCGACAAACGAAGGGCCACATCAAGAACGTCGAAAGAACGGCTCGAACCCAAAGGCCGTCAGAGTCGTGCCCAACAAGTGAGCGACCAACAAAAAGACAAGGCAGTGGGAGTTAAGGAGAGGAATTGGTCGCCACGTAATGTTTGTGGCTCACTTGCCCGAAAAAATGAGGGGCCCGTCAAGAGTGCCCAAGGGACGGCTCTAACCGAAAGCCCATGAAAGTCATTCCCGCCAAGTGAGTGATAGGCAAAAAGACAAGCCAGCGGGAGTTAAGGAGTCGGATTGGTCACCCCTTGACGTTTTTAGCTCGCCTGCCCGGCAAATGAAGGGCCCCATCAAGAGCGCCAAAGGAACGGCTCAAACCCAAAGCCCATCATAGTCATTCCCACCAAGTGAGTGACCAACCAAAAGACAAGGTAGTGGGAGTTAAGGAGAGGAGTCGGTCACCACTTAATGCTTTTAGCTCGCTTGCCCAAAAAAATGAAAGGCCCATCAGGAGCGCCTGAGGAATGGCTCGAACCAAAAGCCCGTCAAAGTCATGCCCGCCAAGTGAGTGATGGGAAAAAGGACAAGCTAGTGGGAGTTAAGGGGTCGCATTGGTCACCGCTTAATGTTTTTAGCTCGCTTGCATGGCAAACGAAGGGCCCCATCAAGAGCACTGAAGGAACGAATCGAGCCCAAATCCCGTCAAAGTCATGCCCACCATGCGAGCGACCAACAAAAAGACAAGGCAGTGGAAGTTAAGGAGAGGAATTGGTCACCACTTAACGTCCTCATCTCCCTTTCCCAAAAAACGAATGGCCCATCAGGAGCGCACACAAGGGGCGGCTCGAACCGAAAGCCCTTCAAAGTCATGCCCACCAATTGAGTGATAGGAAAAAAGACAAGCTGGCAGGAGTCAAGGAGTCAGATTGGATAGCGCTCAATGTTTTTAGCTCGCTTGCCCAGCAAACGAAGGGCCCCATCAAGACCGTTGGAGGAACGGCTCGAAGCCAAAGCCTGTCAAAGTCATGCCCTCCAAGTGAGCGACCGACAAAAAGACAAGGTAGTCGGGGAGTTGAGGACATGAATCGGTCGCCACTTAACGGTTTTGGCTCACTTTCCCGAAGAACGAAGGGCCCCCCAGGAGCGCCCAAGGAACGGATTGAACCGAAAGCCCGTCAAAGGCATGCCCGCCAAGTGAGTGATAGGACAAAAGACAGGATAGTGGGAGTTAGGGAGTCGGATTGGTCACCACTTAAATGTTTTTAGCTCGCTTGCCCAGCAAACAAAGGCCCCATCAAGAGCGCCCGAGGAACGACTTGAACCCAACGCCCTCCAAAGTCATGCCCACCAAGCGAGTGACCATCAAACGGGAAAGGTAGTGGGAATTTAAGGAGAGGGACTGGTCACTACTTAACATTTTTAGCTCACTTGCCTGGAAAACAAAGGGCCAATCAACAGCGCCCAAGGAATGGCTCGGACACGAAGCCCGTCAAAGTCGTGCCCAACAAGTGAGTGACCAGAAAAGAGAAAAGGTGGTGGCCACTTAACATTTTTTTAGCTCACTTTCCCAAAAAATGAAGGGACCCTCAAGAGAACCCACAAGGGGTGCCCACAACGAGTACCCAAGGAGAACCCACCAAGAGGACCCACAAGGGGTGTGAAAGGTGCTCCAACAAGGAGCGCACATGAGGGGCACCCAAGGAATGGCTCGAATGCAAATCCCATCAAAGTCATGCCCACCAGGCGAGTGACCAGCCAAAAGACAAGGCAGTGGGAGTCAAGGAGACATATTTGTCACCACTCAACGTTTTTAGCTCGCTTTCCTAGGAAATGAATGGCCCAAGGAGCATCCATGGGGAACCCACATGGAGCACCCACAAGGAACGCCCAAGGAGCACCCACAAGGAGCGCCCGAGGGGTGGATGAGGTGCACCGACAAGGACTACCCAAGGAACACCTGAGGCACGGACGAGGTGCGCCGACAAGGACTGCCCAAGGAACGCCCACAAGGACAGCCCAAGGAATGGCTCGGGCCCAAATCCTTTCAAAGTGATGCCCACCAAGTGAGTGGATGACAAAAAGACAAGGCAGCGGGAGTTAAGGAGAAGGATTTGTCACCATTGAACGTTTTTATCTCACTTGCCTTGCAAATGAAGGTGCCACAAGGAGCGCCCAAGGAACGACTCGAACACAAAGCCCGCAAAATCCATGCGCACCGATTGAGTTACTGGCAAAACGACAAGGTAGTGGGAGTTAAGGAGGGGGGTTCATCACCACTTAACATTTTTAGCTCACTCATTTGGAAAACGAAGGGGGCCGTCAGGAGCTCCCAAGGAACACCTCGAACCCAAAGCTCGTCAAATTCATGCCCACCAAGTCGGTTACCGGCAAAAATACAAGGCAGTGGGAGTTAAGGGGAGGGATTGGTCACCACTTAACGTTTCTAGCTCACTTTCCCGGAAAACAAAGGGCCCATCAAGAGCCACCTTTTTTCTCTTCTTCCTCGCGGGAAGCCCCAACCTTCCTCGCAACTTAGCCGATTTTTTTCTCTTCTTCCCCGCCAGAAACCCAAACCTTCCCCGCGACTTTGCCGTTTTTTTCTCGTCTTCCCCATGGGAAACCCCAACCTTCCCTATGACTTTGCCGTTTTTTTCTCGTATTCCCCATGGGAAACCCTAACCTTCCCCTCGACATAGCTGGTTTTTTTCTCGTCTTCCCCGCAGGAAACCCCAACCTTCCCCACGACTTTGCCGTTTTTCTCTCGTCTTCCCCACAGGAAACCCCAACCTTCCCTGCAACTTTGCCATTTTTTTCTCTTCTTCCCCGCAGGAAACACCAACCCCTTCCTTGCGACTTGGGTGCTTTTTTTCTCTTCTCCCCCATGGGAAATCCCAACCTTCCCCGCGACTTTGCCCATTTTTTCTCTTCTTCCCCGCGGGAAGACCCAACCTTCCTCGTGACTTAGCCGTTTTTTTTCCCTTCTTCCCCGCCGGAAACCCCAACCTTCCACGTGACTTTGCCGTTTTTTTTCTCTTCTTCCCCGAGGGAAACCCCAGCCTTCCCCGTGAATTAGCCGTTTCGTTTTCTTCTTCCCCACGGGAAACATCGACCTTCCTCGCGACTTGGCCGTTTTTCTTCTCNAACCCCAACCTTCCCCGCGACTTTGCCTCTCTTGTTTTCTTCTTCCCCGTGACTTAGCCTTTTTTTTTTCTCTTCTCCCCCGTGAGAAGCCCCAACCTTCCCCGTGACTTTGCCATTTTTTTCTCTTCTTCCCCGCGACTTAGCCGCTTTTTTTTCTCTTCTTCCCTACCGGAAACCCCAACCTTCCTCGCGACTTTGCCGTTTTTTTCTCGTCTTCCCCATGGGAAACCCCAACCTTCCCCATGACTTTGCCATTTTTTTCTTGTCTTTCCCATGGGAAACCCCAAACTTCCCCACGACATAGCCGCTTTTTTTCTCGTCTTCCCCGCAGGAAACCCCAACCTTCCCCGCGACTTTGCCATTTTTTTCTCGTCTTCCCCACAAGAAACCCCAACCTTCCCTGTGGCTTTGCCGTTTTTGTCTCTTCTTCCCCGTGGGAAACCCCAACCCCTTCCCCGTGACTTGGGTGCTTTTTTCCTCTTCTCCCCCACGGGAAAGCCCAACCTTCCCCGCGAATTTGCCCTTTTTTTCTCTTCTTCCCCGCGGGAAGCCCCAACCTTCCCCGCGACTTAGCCACTTTTTTTCCCTTCTTCCCCGCCAGAAACCCCAACCTTTCCCACGACTTTGCCGCTTTTTTTCTCTTCTTCCCCACGGTAAACCCCAACCTTCCCCGTGACTTAGCCGCCTTTTTTCTCTTCTTCCCCATGGGAAACCCCAACCTTCCCCACGACCTTACCGCTTTTTTTCTCTTCTTCCCCACGACTTAGCCGCTTTTTTTTCTCGTCTTCCCTATGGGAAACCCCAAACTTCCCCGTGGCTTTGCCCTTTTTTTCTCGTCCTCCCCGCGGGAAACCCCAACCTTCCCCACGGCTTTGCCCTTTTTTTCTCGTCTTCCCCGTGGGAAACCCCAACCCTCCCCGCGACTTTGCCATTTTTTTCTATTCTTCCCCGCGACTTAGGCGTTTTTTTTGTCTTCTTCCCCGCGAGAAACCCCAACCTTCGCCGTGACTTAGCCACTTTTTTCCTCTTCTTCCCCGAGGGAAACCCCTACCTTCCCCGCGACTTTGCCACTTTTTTTCTCTTCTTCCCCGTGGGAAACCCCAACCTTCCCCGCGACTTTGCCGCCTTTCTTTTCGTTTCTTCCCTGCGACAAACCCCAACCTTCCCTATGACTTTGCCCTTTTTTTCTCTTCTTCCCCATGACTTTGCTGTTTTTTTCTCGTCTTCCCCGCGGGAAATCCCAACCTTCCCTGCGACTTTGCCCTTTTTTTCTCTTCTTCCCCGCGGGAAACCCCAACCTTCCCCGCGACTTAGCCGCTTCTTTTCTCTTCTTCCCCACGGGAAACCCCAACCTTCACCACGACTTAGCTGCTTTTTTTCTCTTCTTCCCCGCAGGAAACCCCAACCTTCCCCATGACTTTGCCCTTTTTTTCTCTTCTTCCTCGCGGGAAACCCCAACTTTCCCCGCGACTTAGCCGCTTTTTTTTCTCTTCTTCCCCGTGGGAAACCCCAACCTTCCTCGTGACTTAGCCGCTTTTTTTTCTCTTCTTCCCCGCGACTTTTCCCTTTTTTTCTCTTCTTCCCCGCGGGAAACCCCAACCTTCCTCACGATCACCGGATCATTCAATCGGTAGGAGCGACGGGCGGTGTGTACAAAGGGCATGGACGTAGTCAACACGAGCTGATGACATGCGCTTACTAGGAATTCCTCGTTGAAGACCAATAATTGCAATGGTCTATCCCCATCATGATGCAATTTGAGAAGATTTCCCAGCCCTCTCGAGCCAGGGATAAAAACTCATTGATTGCATCAGTGTAGTGCGCATGCGGCCCAGAACATCTAA
>LPNX011034759.1:0-30000 GCA_001517045.1 Pseudotsuga menziesii | reverse complement strand
GTCGAAACTCCTTTCTCGACGGTCCAACAAGAGCGAAGCCGACAGTCAGACTGGGGAAACCGAAAGAAGAGAATGAACAAGTAGCGCCTTCAAGCCTTCGAAACTGAGTACGGAAGCCGCCTATGCCCCACAAGCTAAAAAACTGCAAGTGTGGGGTTCTTATGTTTAAATCCGTGCGGCGAGCCTAATATACCACGGAAAATGAAGGTGAAGATTCCAAGTCGAAACTCCTTTCCGAACGGTGCAATGAGAGCGAAGACGACAACCAGATTGGGGAAAATGAAAGACGAAAAGGAACAAGCAGATCCCTCGACCTCCGAAACCGAGTACGGCGGCCGCCTAGGCCCCACAAGCTAAACAGCTGCAAGTGTTGGGTTCTTATGTTTAAGGCCGTGGTGCGAGCCTGATATACCGCAGAAAAAGGAGGTGAAGGTTTCAGGTCGAAACCTCTTTTCGAATGTGCCACCGAGAGCAAAGCCGACAGTCAAATTGGGGCGACTGAGAGAAGAGAAGGAACAAGCAAAGCTCTCAACCTTCGAAACCGAGTACAATGGCCGCCTAGGCCCCACAAGCTAAACAACTGCAAGTGTGGGGTTCTTGTGTTTAAAGCCATGCAGTGAGCCTAATATACCGTAGAAAAAAGAAGGTGGAGATTCCACATCGAATCTTCTTTTCGCATGATCCAACGAGAGAAAACCTATGGACGGAGTGAAGAGGTCCGAAGCAAAGACAAACAAGGCAGCCCTCCACCTTTCAAGCCAAGCATTGAGACAAAACCTATGAGTTTTCCCCGCTAGCTAAATAGCATGACAACGAGACCTTATCGCTTGCGGTCGTCTCAATGCGAGGTCAAGCCATGGCAAGAGCATTCCACCCTGCATCTCTATTCAGACCAATCCTCCTTGACCAAGTAGGATGGACTTTTCTGTGGGAAGGTATACATCCACCCAATAGCACTACTACCGATACAATTACAAAGCAAACCGATTCCAAAACTCTTTGGCCACATTATTAAATAGACTCCAAATCCAATGCAAGCGAAGATGGTAAGAAAAGTTAGAAGAGTGCCGTCATGTTGAGGCAAAACTTCAACTGCCCATCAAAAAAACTAAGCCTCGAAATGCTTTCGAAGGAAGCACACCATTGATGTGCCCCTGCCGAAAATCTCGTCGTTGCTCTTACAAATGGTCTCTAGTCGCACAACATGCCAACATGAAAAAGTACAAGCATAATAGATAGGTCTCCACAGAGACCTCACAGTGAAAAGGAAATCCCTCATTCAAAGCCACCACAAACCCCAAAACTCCACGTTGAATGGAAACAGGCTTTGTTTTACCGGTGCCTTCGAAGATGAGCATTGCCAACTTTACCGCTCATGTGTTACCAAGTCGAATGATATCCCATTGAGAGTTGACCGCCCTACAAATGAACTGAGCCCAATTTTCAAGCAGACCCAACAAGCAACGCATCCATCACACCACCCTTCGCACTAAATGACACTTCCACCACGGGAGAAGTGCACGATAGGAAACAACGTAGTAATTTAACCAACTGCTTCGAACCGGTGACCGAAAGGGGCAATATATCCGAGAGAAGACCGAAGATGGAAGCCCTCGTGCGAAGCCACGACAAACCCCAAAACTCCACATTGAATGGAACTCACAGGTTTGTTTTCCCGGTGCCTCTGAAGATTAGCATTGCCAACATTACCGCTCATGTGTTACCAAGTTGAACGATAGCCCATTGTGAGTCGACCGCCCTAAGAATGACCCGAGGCCAATTTTCAAGTAGACCCGACTAGCAACGCATCCATCGCACCACCCTTCGCATGAAATGAGACTTCCACCGTGAGAGAAGTGCACGATAGGCAACAACGTAGTAATTTAACCAGTAGCTTCGAACCGACGACCGAAAGGAGTGATAGATCCGAGAGAAGACCAAAGATGGAAGCCCTCATGCGAAGCCACCGCAAACCCCAAAACTCCACATTGAATGGAACCTACAGGATTTGTTTTCCCGGTGCCTCCGAAGATGAGCATTTCCAACATTACCACTCATGTGTTACCAAGTCGAACGATAGCCCGTTGGGAGTTGACCGCCCTACGAATGACCCGAGGCCAATTTTCAAGCAGACTCGACAAGCAACACATCCATCGCACCACCCATCGCACGAAAACATACTTCCACCATGAGAGAAGTGCACGATAGGAAACAATGTAGTAATTTAACCAACAACTTCAAACTGGCAACTGAAAGGGGCAACACGTCCTAAAGAAGACCGAAGATGCAAGCCCTCGTACGAAGCCACCGCAAACCCCAAAAATCCACGTTGAATGGAACTTACAGGATTTGTTTTCCCGGTGCCTCTGAAGATGAGCATTGCCAACATTATTGCTCATGTGTTACCGAGCCGCATGATAGCCCATTGAGAGTCGACCGCCCTACGAATGACCCGAGGCCAATTTTCAAGCAGACCCGACAAGCAACGCATCCATCGCACCACCCTTCGCACAAAACTACACTTCCACCGCAAGAGAAGTTCACGATAGGAAACAACGTAGTAATTTAACCAACAGCTTCGAACCGGCGAATGAAAGGGGCAACACGTCGGAGAGAAGGCTGAAGATGCAAGCCGTCGTGCGAAGCCACCGCAAACCCCAAAACTCCACGTTGAATGGAACTTACAGGATTTGTTTTCCCGGTGCCTCCGAATATGAGCATTGTCAACATTACCACTCATGTGTTACCGAGCCGCACAATAGCCCGTTGAGAGTCGACTGCCCTACAAATGACCCGAGGCCAATTTTCAAGCAGACACGACAAGCAACGCATCCATTGCACCACAACGATCGCACAAAGAATGGATCAACTGCAAGTCCTGTCAAACTCATGCCCACCAAGGGAGTAATAGGGAAAAAGACAAGGCAGTGGAAGTTAAGGAGTCGGATTGGTCACCACTTAGTGTTTTTAGCACACTTGCGTAGCAAACGAAGGGCCCAGGGAGCTCCCACAACGATCGTACAAAGAACGGCTCGACCGCAAGTCCTGTTAAACTCATGCCCAAAAAGGGAGTAATAGGGAAAAAGACAAGGCAGTGGAAGTTAAGGAGTCGGATTGGTCACCACTTAATGTTTTTAGCACACTTGCGCAACAAACGAAGGGCCTAGGGAGCGCCCACAACGATCGCACAAAGAACGGCTCGACCTCAAGTCCCGTCAAACTCATGCCCACCAAGGGAGTAATAGGGAAAAAGACAAGGCAGTGGAAGTTAAGGAGTCGGATTGTCACCACTTAATGTTTTTAGCACACTTGCGCAGCAAACGAAGGGCTTAGGGAGTGCCCACAATGATCGTANTCAAACTCATGCCCACCAAGGGAGTAATAGGGAAAAAGACAAGGTAATGGAAGTTAAGGGGCCGGATTGGTCACCACTTAACCTTTTTAGCACACTCGCACGGCAAACAAAGGGCCCAAGGAGCTCCCCAAGGAGTGCACACAAAGAGCGCCCCAATGAGCGCACACAAGGAGCACCCAAGCAGCGCGCCCAAGGAGGTCCCAAGGAGCACCCACAAGGAGCACACAAGGAGCGTCCACAAGGAGCGCATACACAGAGCGCCCACAAGGAGCACCCAAGGAGTTCCCAAGTAGTGCGCCCAAAGAGCGCCCCAAGGAGCACCCACAAGGAGCACCCAAGGAGCACATGCAAGGAGCACCCAAGGAGCGCCCAAGGAGCGCACATAAGGAGCGCACACAAGGAGCGCCCAAGGAGCGCACGCAAGGAGTTCCCACAAGGAGTGCCTAAGGAGCGCACGCAAGGAGCGCCCACAAGGAGCGCCCAAGTAGCGTGCCCAAGGAGTGCCCCAAGGAGTGCACACAAGGAGCACCCACAATGAGCGCCCAAGGAGCACATGCAAGGAGTGCCCACAAGGAGCGCACGCAAGGAGCGCTCAAGGAGCTTACACAAGGAGCGCACACAAGGAGCGCCCAAGGAGCCACCGCAAGGAGCACCCAAGGAGCGCATGCAAGGAGCACCCACAAGGAGCGCCCAAGGAGCGCACGCAAGGAGAAACCAAGGAGCGCACACAAGGAGCACACATAAGGAGCGCCCAAGGAGCGCACGCAAGGAGCACCCAAGGAGCGCATGCAAGGAGCGCCCACAAGGAGCGCCCAAGGAGCGCTCGCATGGAGTGCCCAAATCCTGTCAATTTCTTTCCCACTAAGGGAGTAAAAGGTAAAAAGACAAGGTAGTGAAATTTAAGGGGATGGATTGGTCACCTCTTAATGTTTTTAGCGCACTTGGCGGGCAAAAGGAGCGCCCAAAAGATGTTCCCAAGGAGCGCCCAAAAGGTGCACCCACAAGGAGCGCCCGCTAGGAGTGCCCGCAAGGTGCGCCCAAGGAGTGCCCAAGGAGCGCCCGCTAGGACCGCTCACAAGGAGTGCCCAAGGAGCACCCGTAAGGAGTGCCCAAGAGGCACCCGCAAGGAACGCCCGCTAGGAGCCCCCACTAGGAGCGCCCAATGAGCGCCCACAAAGAGCGCCCAAAAGGTGCGCCCAAGGAGCGCCCACAAGGAGCACCCACAAAGAGCACCCACCAGGAGGACCCACAGGGAGCACCCCAAGGAATGCACACCGGGAACGCGCACGAGGAGCACCCAAGGAACGACCCGAACTGAAAGCCCATCAAAGTCATGCCCGCCAAGTG
Source organism: Pseudotsuga menziesii (assembly GCA_001517045.1). NCBI lineage: Eukaryota > Viridiplantae > Streptophyta > Pinopsida > Pinales > Pinaceae > Pseudotsuga > Pseudotsuga menziesii. The sequence goes on along the minus strand of LPNX011034759.1, from coordinate 25,298 downwards.
AGTGATAGACAAAAAGACAAGCTAGCAGGATTTAAGGAGTCGGATTGGTCATGACTAAATGTTTTTAGCTCGCTTGCTCGACAAACGAAGGGCCCCATCAAGAGCACTGAAGGAACGAGCCAAATCCAAAGCCTGTCAAAGTCATGCCCACTGAGTGAGCGACCAACAAAAAGACAAGCTAGCGGTAGTTAAAGAGTCAGGTTGGTCACCACTAAATGTTTTTAGCTCGCTTTCCTGGCAAACGAATGGCCCCATCAATAGCGCTGAAGGAACGACTCAAACGCAAAGACCGTCAAAGTCATCCCCACCAAGTGAGCAACCAAAAAAAAGATAAGGTAGTGGGAGTTAAGGAGAGGAATCGGTCACCACTTAACCTTTTTCGCTCACTTTCCTAGATAACGAAGGGCCCATCAGGAGCGCCCAAGGAACGGCTCGAACCGAAAGCTCGTCAAAGTCTCACCTGCCAAGTGAGCGATAAGAAAAAGGGCAAACCAGTGCGAGTTGAGGACCCAGATTGGTCACCACATAACATTTTTAGCTCGCTTTCTTGGCAAATGAAGGGCCCCATCAAGAGTGTCGAAGGAACGACTCGAACCCAACGATCGTTAAAGTCATGCCCACCAAGTGAGCGACCAACGAAAAGGCAAGGTAGTGGGAGTTAAGGAGAGGACTTGGTCACCTCTTAACGTTTGTGGCTCACTTTCCCGAAAAATGAAGGGTCCATCGGGAACGCCAAAGGGACGGCTCGAACCGAAAGCGCATGAAAGTCATGCCCGCCAACTGAGTGATAGGCAAAAAGGAAAGCTAGTGGGAGTTAAGGAGTCGAATTGGTCACCACCTAACGTTTTTAGCTCGCTTTCCTGGAAAAGAAAGGGCCCCATCAAGAGCACCGAAGGAACGGCTCGAACCCAAATCCCATCAAAGTCATGCCCACCAAGCGAGCAACCGACAAAAAGACAAGGCAGTGGGAGTTAAGGAGAGGAATTGGTCACCACTTAACGTTTTTGGCTCACTTTCTCGACAAACGAAGGGCCCCATCAGGAGCGTCGAAGCAACGAATCGAACCCAAATCCCATCAAAGTCAATCCCACCAAGCGAGCGACCAACAAAAAGACAAGGTAGTGGATGTTAAGGAGAGGAATTGGTCACCGCTTAACATTTTTGGCTCGCTTGCCCAGAAAACGAAGGGCACATTAGGAGCGCACACAAGGGGCAGCTCGAACCAAAATCCCACGAAAAGACAAGCTAGCGGGAGTTAAGGAGCCGTATTGGTCACCACTCAATGTTTGTTATCTCGCTTGCCTAGCAAACGAGGGGCCCCATCAAGAGCGCCGAAGGAACGGCTTGAATCCAAAGCTCACCAAAGCCATGCCCACCAAGTGAGCGACCGACAAAAAGGAAAGTTAGTGGGAGTTAAGGAGTCGGACTGGTCACCACTCAACATTTTTAGCTCGCTTGCCCAGCAAGCAAAGGGCCCCCCATCAAGAGCTTCGAAGGAACACCTCGAACCCAAAGCCCGTCAAAGTCATGCCCACCAAGTGAGCGACTAACAAAAAGACAAGGCAGCGGCAGTTAAGGAGAGGAATCGGTCACCACTTAATGTTTTTCACTCACTTTCCCGGAAAATGAAGGGCCCATCAGGAGCACCCAAGGAACGGATCGAACCGAAAGCCCGTCGAAGTGATGCCTGCCAAGTGAGTGGTAGGAAAAAAGACAAGCTGATGGAAGTTTAGGAGCTGGATTGGTCACCACATAACATTTTTAGCTCGCTTGCCTTGCAAATAGAGGGCCCCATCAAGAGCATCGAAGGAATGACTTGAGCCCAAAGCCCGTCAAAGTCATGCCCACCAAGTGAGCGACCAACAAAAATCAAGGTAGTGGGAGTTAAGGAGAGGAATTGGTCATCACTTAAAATTTGTGGCTCACTTTCCCGAAAAATGAAGGGCCCATCAGGAGCGCCCATGGAACGGCTCAAACCAAAATCCCTTCAAATTCATGCCCGCCAAGTGAGCGATAGGCAAAAACACAAGCTAGTGGGAGTTAAGGAGTCGGATTGGTCACCACTTAACGTTTTTAGCTCGCTTGCCTGGAAAATGAAGGGCCCCATCGAGAGTGCCGGAGGAATGGCTTGAACCCAAATCCCGTCAAAGTCATGCCCACCAAGTGAGCGACTAACAAAAAGGAAAGGCGGTGGGAGTTAAGGAGTCGGACTGGTCACCACTTAACATTTTCAGCTCGCCTGCCCGATAAAACGAAGGGCCCATCAGGAGCGCCCAATGTACGGCTCGAACCGAAATCTCGTCAAAGCCATGCTCGCCAAGTGAGTGACCGACAAGAAGGCAAGGAAATGGGAGTTAAGGAGTCGTACTGGTCACCAATTAACATTTTCAGCTCGCCTGCCTGAAAAAAAAAAGGGCCCATTGGGAGCACCCAAGGAACGGCTGGAACCGAAATCCCGTCAAATCCATGCCCTCCAAGGGAGTGATAGGCAAAATGACAAGCCGGCGGGAGTTAAGGTGTCAGATTGGCCACCGCTTAACGCTTTTAGCTCGATTTCCTAGGAAACAAAGGGCCCCATCAAGAGCGTCGAAGGAACGAATCGTACCCAAAACCCGTCAAATTCATTCCCACCAAGCGAGCGACCGACAAAAAGACGAGGTAGTGGGAGCAAAGGAGAGGAATTGGTCACTGCTTAATGTTCTTAGCCCACTTGCCCAAAAAACGAAGGGCCCATCAGGAGTGCACACAAGGGGCGGCTCGAACCGAAATCCCGTCAAGGTCATGCCCGCCAAGTGAGGGATAGGCCAAAAGACAAGCTAGCGGGAGTTAAGGAGTCGGATTCAGATTGGGCACCTCTCCAAGTTTTTTAGCTCGCTTGCCCAGCAAACGAAGGGCCCCATCAAGAGCATCGAAGGAGTGGCTCGAATCGGAAGCCCGTCAAAGCCATGCCTGCCGAGTGAGAGATAGGAAAAAAGACAAGCTAGTGGGAGTTAAGGAGTCGGGTTGGTCACCACTAAATGTTTTTAGCTCGCTTTCCCGGCAAACTAAGGGCCCCATCAATAGCGCCGAAGGAACAGCTCGAACCCAAATCCCGTCAAAGTCATGCCCACCAAGTGAGAGACCGACAAAAAGACAAGGCAGTGGGAGTTAAGGAGAGGAATCGGTCACCACTTAATGTTTTTCGCTCACTTTCCCAGAAAACAAAGGGCCCATCAGGAGCACCCAAGGAACGGATCAAGCCAAAAGCCCGTCAAAGTCTCGCCCGCCAAGTGAGTGATAGGAAAAAAGACAAGCCAGTGGGAGTTGAGAAGCCGGATTGGTCACCACATAACATTTTTAGCTAGCTTTCCTAGAAAATGAAGGGACCCATCAAGAGCATTGAAGGAACGGCTCGAACCCAAAGGCTGTCAGAGTCGTGCCCACTAAGTGAGCGACCAACAAAAAGACAAGGCAGTGGGAGTTAAGGAGAGGAATTGGTCGCCATGTAACATTTGTGGCTCACTTGCCTGAAAAATGAAGGGCCCATCAGGAGCGCCCAAGGGACGGCTCGAACCAAAAGCCCGTGAAAGTCATGCTCGCCAAGTGAGTGATAGGCAAAAAGACAAGCCAGCAGGAGTTAAGGATTTGGATTGGTCACCCCTTGACGTTTTTAGCTCCATGCCCAGCAAATGAAGTGCTCCATCAAGATCGCCGAAGGAACGGCTCAAACCCAAAGCCCGTCAAAGTCATTCCCACCAAGTGAGCGACCAACCAAAAGACAAGGCAGTGGGAGTTAAGGAGAGGAATTGGTCACCACTTGACGCTTTTAGCTCACTTGCTCAAAAAAATGAAGGGCCCATCAGGAGCGCCTGAGGAACGGCTCGAACCGAAATCCCGTCAAAGTCATTCCTGCCAAGTGAGTGATGGGGAAAAGGACAAGCTAGTGGGAGTTAAGGGGTCGCATTGGTCACCGCTTAACGTTTTTAGCTTGCTTGCATGGCAAACGAAGGGCCCCATCAAGAGCGCTGAAGGAATGACTCGAGCCCAAATCCCGTCAAAGTCATGCCCACCATGCGAGTGACCGACAAAAATACAAGGCAGTGGGAGTTAAGGAGAGGAATTGGTCACCACTTAACGTCCTTAGCTCCCTTTCCCGAAAAATGAAGGGCCCATCAGGAGCGCACACAAGGGGTGGCTCGAACCGAAATCCCGTCAAAGTAATGCCTGTCAAGTGAGTGATAGGAAAAAAGACAAGCTGGCGGGAGTTAAGGAGTCGGATTGGCCAGCGCTCAACGTTTTTAGCTCACTTTCCCAGCAAACGAAGGGCCCCATCAAGAGCATCGGAGGAACGGCTCGAACCCAAATCCCATCAAAGTCATGCCCTCCAAGTGAGTGACCAACAAAAAGACAAGGTAGTCGGGGAGTTGAGGACAAGAATCGGTCGCCACTTAAAGATTTTGGCTCACTTTCCCGAAGAACGAAGGGCCCCCAAGGAGCACCCAAGGAACGGCTCGAACCGAAAGCCCGTCAAAGGCATGCCCACCAAGTGGGTGATAGGAAAAAAGACAGGCTAGTGGGAGTTAGGGAGTTGGATTGATCACCACTTAAACGCTTTTAGCTTGCTTTCCCAGCAAACAAAGGCCCCATTAAGAGTGCCCGAGGAACGACTCGAACCCAACGCCCGCCAAAGTCATGCCCACCAATCGAGTGACCATCAAACAGGTAAGGTAGTGGGAATTTAAGGAGAGGGACTGGTCACTACTTAATGTTTTTAGCTCACTTTCCCGGAAAATGAAGGGCCAATCAGGAGCGCCCAATGAATGGCTTGGACACGAAGCCCGTCAAAGTCGTGCCCAACAAGTGAGTGACCAGAAAAGAGAAAAGGCGGTGGGAGCTAAGGAGAGGGATTGGTGGCCACTTAACATTTTTTTAGCTCACTTTTCCAAAAAATGAAGGGCCCCTCAAGAGAGCCCACAATGGGTGCCCACAAGGAGCGCCCAAGGAGAACCCACCGGGAGGACCCACAAGGGGCGCAGAAGGTGCTCCAACAAGGATCGCACATGAGGGGCGCCCAAGGAATGGCTTGAACGCAAATCCCATCAAAGTAATTCCCTCTAGGCGAGTCACCAGCCAAAAGACAAGGCAGTGGGAGTCAAGGAGACATATTTGTCACCACTCAATGTTTTTAGCTCACTTTCCCAGCAAACAAATGGCCCAAGGAGCGCCCATGGGGAACCCACATGGAGCGACCACAAGGAGCGCCCAAGGAGCACCCACAAGGAGCGCCCGAGGGACGGACGAGGTGCGCTGACAAGGACTGCCCAAGGAATGCCCGAGGCGTAGATGAGGTGCGCCGACAAGGACTGCCCAAGGAACGCCCACAAGGACAGCCCAAGGAACGGATTGGGCCCAAAGCCTTTCAAAGTGATTCCCACCAAGTGAGTGGCCGACAAAAAGACAAGGAAGCAGGAGTTAAGGAGAGGGATTGGTCACCATTGAACATTTTTAGCTCACTTTCCCGGTAAACGAAGGTCCCACAAGGAGCTCCCAAGGAACGACTCGAACACAAAGCCCGCAAAATCCATGCCCACCGATTGGGTTACCGGCAAAATGACAAGGTAGTGGGAGGTAAGGAGGGGGGTTCGTCACCGCTTCACATTTTTAGCTCACTTGCTCAAAAAACGAAGGGGGCCGTCAGGAGCTCCCAAGGAACACCTCAAACCCAAAGCCCATCAAATTCATGCCCAGCAAGTGGGTTACTGGCAAAAATACAAGGCAGTGGGAGTTAAAGAGAGGGATTGGTCACCACTTAACGTTTCTATCTCACTTTCCTGGAAAACAAAGGGCCCATCAAGAGCCCCCAAGGAACGACTCGAACCCAAGTCCCGTCAAAGTGATGCCCACCAAGCGAGTGGCCAGCAAAATTACAAGGTAGTGGGAGTCAAGGAGAGGGATTGGTCACCACTTAACTTTTTTGGCTCACTTGCCCGGAAAACGAAGGGCCCATCAGGAGTGCCCAAGGAAAGACTCGAACCCAAAGCCCGTCAAAGTCGTGCCTGTTAAGTAGGTGACCGACAAAAGACAAGGTAGCGGGAGTGAAGGAGAGGAATTGGACGCCACTTCATGCTTTTAGCTCACTTTCCCAAGAAACGAAGGGATTGTCAGGAGCGCACACAAGGAGTACCCATAGGAAGCGACCAAGTAGCGCCCAACGAACGAATTGAACCCAAAGCCCATCAAAGCCATGTCCGCCAAGTGGGTGACCAACAAAAGGGAAAGGCAACGGGAGTGGTCACCACTTAACATTCTTAGCTCACTTTTCCATCGAACGAATGGCCCCAGGAGCGCCAATAAGGAGTTCCCACAAGGAGCGCCCAAGGTGCGGAGACAAGGAGTGGCCAAGGAACGCCCAAGGAAGAGCTCGAACCCAAAGCCCGCTAAAGTCATGCCAAACCTTCTCCGCGACTTTGTTGTTTTTTTTTCTTCTTCCCCGTGGGAAACCCCAGCCTTCCCCATGAATTAGCCATTTCTTTTTCTTCTTCCCTGCGGGAAACCCCGACCTTCCCCGCGACTTGGCTATTTTTCTTCTCTTCTTCCCCGCGGGAAACCCCAACCTTCCCCACGACTTTGCTGCTCTTGTTTTCTTCTTCCCCATGACTTTGCCGTTTTTTTCTCTTCTTCCCTGCGACTTAGCCACCTTTTTTCTCTTCTTCCCTATGGGAAGCCCCAACCTTCCTCGCAACTTAGTCGATTTTTTTCTCTTCTTCCCCGCTGGAAACCCCAACCTTCCCCGCGACTTTGCCGTTTTTTTCTCGTCTTCCCCGCGGGAAACCCCAACCTTCCTTGCGACTTTGCCGTTTTTTTCTCGTCTTCCCCGTGGGAAACCCCAACCTTCCTCGCGACATAGCCGCTTCTTTTCTCGTCTTCCCTGCGGGAAACCCCAACCTTCCCCGCGACTTTGCCATTTTTCTCTCGTCTTTCCCACGGGAAACCCCAACCTTCCCTGCGGCTTTGCCATTTTTTTCTCTTCTTCCTCCAGGGAAAACTCAACCCCTTCCCCGTGACTTGGGCGCTTTTTTTCTCTTCTCCCCCACGGGAAAGCCCAAAATTACCCGTGACTTTGCCCTTTTTTTCTCTTCTTCCCCGCGGGAAGCCCCAACCTTCCCCGCGACTTAGCCGCTTTTTTTCTCTTCTTCCTCGCCGAAAACCCCAACCTTCCCTGCGACTTTGCCGCTTTTTTTCTCTTCTTCCCCGAGGGAAACCCCAACCTTCCCTGTGACTTAGCCATTTATTTTTCTTCTTCCCTGCGGGAAACCCGGACCTTCCCCGCAACTTGGCCGTTTTTCTTCTCTTCTTCCCCGCGGGAAACCCCAACCTTCCCCGCGACTTTGCCGCTCTTGTTTTCTTCTTCCCCGCGACTTAGCCTTTATTTTTCTCTTCTCCCCCGTGGGAAGCCCCAACCTTCCCCACGACTTTGCCATTTTTTTCTCTTCTTCCCCGCGACTTAGCCACTTTTTTTTCTCTTCTTCCCCATGGGAAGCCCCAACCTTCCCCGTGACTTAGCCGATTTTTTTCTCTTCTTCCCCGCCAGAAACCCCAACCTTCCCCACGACTTTGCCATTTTTTTCTCGTCTTCCCCGCGGGAAACCCCAACCTTCCCCGTGACTTTTCCATTTTTTTCTCGTCTTCCCTGTGGGAAACCCCAACCTTCCCCATGACATAGCCACTTTTTTTCTCATCTTCCCCATGGGAAACCCCAACCTTCCCCGCGACTTTGTCGTTTTTTTCTCGTCTTCCCCATGGGAAACCCCAACCTTCCCTTGGGCACTTTTTTTCTCTTCTTCCCCACGGGAAAGCCCAACCTTCCCTGCAACTTTTCCCTTTTTTCTCTTCTTCCCCGCGGGAAGCCCCAACCTTCCCCGCGACTTAGCTTATTTTTTTCCCTTCTTCCCTGCCGGAAACCCCAACCTTCCCCGCGACTTTGCCACTTTTTTTCTGTTCTTCCCTGCGGCAAACCCCAACCTTCCCTGCGACTTAGCCGCCTTTTTTCTCTTCTTCCCCATGGGAAACTCCAACCTTCCCTGCGACCTTGCTGCTTTTTTTCTCTTCTTCCCCGCGACTTAGCCGCTTTTTTTTCTTGTCTTCCCCGTGGGAAACCCCAACCTTCCCCGCGGCTTTGCCCTTTTTTTCTCATCCTCCCCACGGGAAACCCCAACCTTCCTCGTGACTTAGGCACTTTTTTTCTCTTCTTCCCCGTGGGAAACCCCAACCTTCTCCGTGACTTAGCGGCTTTTTCCCTCTTCCTCCCCGAGGGAAACCCCAACCTTCCCCGCGACTTAGCCTCTTTTTTTCTCTTCTTCCCCATGGGAAACCCCAACCTTCCCCATGAATTTGCCACCTTTTTTTTCTCTTCTTCCACGCGAGAAACCCCAACCTTCCCCGCGACTTTGCCCTTTTTTTCTCTTCTTCCCCGTGACTTTGTCATTTTTTTCTCGTCTTCCCCGCAGGAAAACCCAACCTTCCCCACGACTTAGCTGCTTTTTTTTCTCATCTTCCCCGCGGGAAACCCCAACCTTCCCCGCGACTTATCCGCTTTTTTTTCTTTTCTTCCCCGCGGGAAACCCCAACCTTCCCCGCGACTTAGCCACTTTTTTTTCTCTTCTTCCCCGGGAAACCCCAACCTTCCCCGCGACTTAGCCACTTTTTTTTCTCTTCTTCCCCGGGAAACCCCAACCTTCCTCGCGACTTAGCCGCTTTTTTTTCTCTTCTTCCCCGTGGGAAACCCCAACCTTCCCCGTGAATTTTCCCTTTTTTTCTCTTCTTCCCTACGGGAAACCCCAACCTTCCCCGTGACTTAGCCACTTTTTTTTCTCTTCTTCCCCGCGGGAAACCCCAACCTTCCCCGTGACTTAACCGCTTTTTTTTCTCTTCTTCCCCGCGAGAAACCCCAACCTTCCTCGTGACTTAGCCGCCTTTTTTCGCTTCTTCCCCGTGGGAAATCCAAACCTTCCCCGTGACTTTGCCCTTTTTTTCTCTTCTTCCCCACGGGAAACCCCAACCTTCCCCGTGACTTTGCTGCTTTGTTTTCTCTTCTTCCCCACGAGAAACCCCAACCTTCCCCGTGACTTAGCCACTTTTTTTTCTCTTCTTCCCCGAGAGAAATCCCAACCTTCCCCGTGACTTAGCCTCTTTTTCCCTCTTCTTCCTCGTGGGAAACCCCAACCTTTCCCGCGACTTGGCCGTTTTTTTTTCTCTTTTTCTTTTAAAAAAAAAGTGAAGTAAAAGAAATTTTAACTTGGATGTTCAAAGTGTCAAGTGAGTTAAAGTTAAAAGTGTTAAGCAAGAGAGTGTTTGAAGTGTTAGAACTTTATTTTTGAAGTGTGTTTGTGGTGCACTGAATCGGGGCAACCAAGGGCTAAATCTCAATGGATCGTGGTAGCAAGGCCACTCTGCCACTTACAATACCCTATCGCGTATTTAAGTCGTCTGCAAAGGATTCTTCTCACCGACCATTTGGAATTGAACTTCAAAGCTGCCCCAACTGATTTTTCTTCCGGCCAGAGTTCGCAAGTGACACGAGCCCCTGGGGATGCCGAAGCACCCCTACTATGGGTCATGATACAGTCGAAGAGTGACAAGCGCCACTTCTAGCATGGATTCTGACTTAGAGGCGTTCAGTCATAATCCGACACACGGTAGCTTCGCGCCACTGGATTTTCAACCAAGCGCGATGACCAATTGTGTGAATCAACAGTTCCTCTCGTACTAAGTTGAATTACTATTGTGACGCAGTTCATCAGTAGGGTAAAACTAACCTGTCTCACGACTATCTAAACCCAGCTCACGTTCCCTATTGGTGGGTGAACAATCCAACACTTGGTGAATTCTGCTTCACAATGATAGGAAGAGTCGACATCGAAGGATCAAAAAGCAACGTCGCTATGAATGCTTGGCTGCCACAAGCCAGTTATCCCTGTGGTAACTTTTCTGACATCTCTAGCTTCAAATTCTGAAAGTATAAAGGATCGATAGGCCACGCTTTCACGGTTTGTATTCGTACTGAAAATCAAAATCAAATGAGCTTTTACCCTTTTGTTCCACATGAGATTTTTGTTCTCGTTGAGCTCATCTTAGGACACCTGCGTTATATTTTAACAGATGTGCCGCCCTAGCCAAACTCCCCACCTAACAATGTCTTCCACCCGGATCGACCCACCGATGTGTGCCTTAAGGCCAAAAATAGGGGCAATGCCCCATCTCCGCCCCATGGAATAAGTAAAATAACGTTAAAAGTAGTGGTATTTCACTTGCGCCAAAAACGGCTCCCACTTATTCTACACCTCTCAAGTCATTTCACAAAGTCAGACTAGAGTCAAGCTCAACAGGGTATTCTTTCCCCGCTGATTCTGCCAAGCCCGTTCCCTTGGCTGTGGTTTCGCTAGATAGTAGATAGGGACAGTGGGAATCTCGTTAATCCATTCATGCACATCACTAATTAGATGACGAGGCATTTGGCTACCTTAAGAGAGTCATAGTTACTCCCCTCGTTTACCTGCGCTTGGTTGAATTTCTTCACTTTGACATTCAGAGCACTGGGAAGAAATCACATTGCGTCAGCATCCGCAGGGACAATCACAATGATTTGTTTTAATTAAACAGTCGGATTCCCCTTGTCCGTACTAGTTCTGAGTCGATTGTTCATCGCCTAGGGAACGCCCCACAAGGGGACATTCTGCGCCCGTAGCCCGACAGGCACACAACTGCCCGCCCTCGCCGCGAGTGCAGCTTAGGCAGACTACCGACAGCCCATGGGTTGAGGACGCAGACCCCTAGGCCCAGCCCTCAGATCCAATCCTTTTCCTGAAGTTACAGATCCATTTTTTCGACTTCCCTTACCTACATTGTTCTATTGACTAGAGGTTGTTCACCTTGGAGACCTGATGCGGTTATGAGTACGACCGGGCATGAACGGTACTCGGTCCTCCAGATTTTCAAGGGCCGCCGAGGGTGCACCGGACACCGCAAGATGTGCGCTGCTCTTCTAGCTGCTGGACCCTATCTCCAGTTGAACCGATTTCAGGGTGGGCAAGCTGTTAAAAAGAAAAGATAACTATTCCCAGGGCCCCTGACGACGTCTCCAGATTTCCTAACGTCACCGTCCACCGCCATGTCCCGGTTCAGGAATATTAACCCGGTTCCCTTTCGATGTTCGCGCAGAGTGCGCCCTTGATACAGGGTTTCCCCATCTCTTAGGATCGAATAACCCATGTCCAAGTGCTGTTCACATGGAATATTTTCCCACTTCAGTCTTCAAAGTTTTCATTTGAATATTTGCTACTACCACCAAGATCTACACCGGGGGCCGGTCCACCCAAGCTTGTACCCAAGGTTTCTCAACGACCCCCGAGTCCTCCTACTCATCGAGGCGTAGAAATTGCTTCGACGGTTGAGTATAGGTCATGTGCTTCAGCGCCATCCATTTTCGAGGCTAGTTGATTTGACAGGTGAGTTGTTACACACTCCTTAGCGGATTTCGACTTCCATGACCACCGTCCTACTGTCTTAATCAACCAACACCCTTTGTGGGATCTGGGTTAGTGTGCAGTTTGGCACCGTAACTCAAATTTCGGTTCATCCCACATTGCTAGTTCTGCTTACCAAAAATGGCCCACTTGGAGCTCTCGATTCCGTGGCACGGCTCAATGGAGCAGTCGCACTGTCTTACCTATTTAAAGTTTGAGAATAGGTCAAGGGAGTTACGCCCCCGATGCCTCTTATCATTTTCTTTACCCGATAAAACTCGCACGTCAGCTCTAGCTATCCTGAGGGAAACTTCGGAGGAAACCAGCTACTAGATGGTTCTATTAGTCTTTCGCCCCTATACCCAAGTGAGACGAACGATTTGCACGTTAGTATCGCTGCGAGCCTCCACCAGAGTTTCCTCTAGCTTCTCCCTGCTCAGGCATAGTTCACCATATTTCGGGTCCCAACAGGTGTGCTCGCACTCGAACCCTTCACAAAAGCTCAAGGTCAGTCTGCGGTGCACCCCCCGTGATGGGGGGATCTTGCTAGTCAGCTTCCTTGCACCTCGCGAGTTTACAAACCCGCCGACTCACACACATGTTAGACTCCTTGGTCCGTGTTTCAAGACAGGCGAAATGGAAAGCCCACCAACCAACACCATGAGCATGCAGGTGCGCAGCGGCCCGCCCATTGGGCACATGCTTCGTTCCTCGATCGCCACAATGGAGAAACAATGGGAAAGAACCCACCCGCGCTTGTGCCGATGCAACGACCTGTGCTAGTTTGCACCTCAAGCCGAGCGGCGGACCAACTTCTCAATCGTTCTGCATACGACCGAGGCACATCACCGGCCTCCATCCACTTCCTTCCTGGCAATTTCAAGCACTCTTTAACTCTCTTTTCAAAGTCCTTTTCATCTTTCCCTCGCGGTACTTGTTCGATATCGGTCTCTCGCTCATATTTAGCCTTGGACAGAATTTACCACCCAATTAGGGCTGCATTCCCAAACAACCCGACTTGTCGACAGTGCCTCGTGGTGTAGTAGGGTCCAGGCCTGACGGGGCTATCACCCTCTCAGGCGCCCCCTTCCAGGGAACTTAGGCCCAGTCCGCCGCTAAGGACACTTCTACAGACTACAATTCAGGTGACGCTACAACCCGATTTTCATACTGGGCTCTTCCAGGTTCGCTCCTCGTTACTAGGGGAATCCTTGTAAGTTTCTTTTCCTCCACTTAATTATATGTTTAAACTCAGAGAGTGTTCTCGCCTAAGTTGGGGTCACATTATGTAGGAGCTCGACGTATCTAGCCGAAGCGATGGATAGCGGGAAAGCCAAGTTCCCACAATGCCCCGCCCGCATTGCACCAATTCGCACCCCGCCTAAGGGGACAAAGACCACCCCTAATCTATGCAAGGCAGTGGGCATCGCATGCATTTCAGCCGACCACACCATATAGGGCCCGGACTGCCATCTCCGCTCCTACCCTTGACTTGCGGGGGAGCACGTTTGTTGGATGCGATGCCCAGATAGACGTGCCCTCGGCCGAGGCCTCGGATGCAAATTGCGTTCAAAAACTCGATGATTCACGGGATTCTGCAATTCACACTAAGTATCGCATTTTGCTACATTCTTCATCGTAACGAGAGCCGAGATATCCATTTCCGAGAGTCATTTCACGTAGTTTACCGACAAATCCCCCGCCCACATGGTGGAGTGCAACGGTGACCAATAGAAAAATCCCATGACGCATATGCTGCATCTGTATAACGATACCGATCAGAGACGAGCCTCATGCGAGGTAGGTCAGAAGCACACCGGGTGGGGATGGATGGGCCTCGACGAGAGCGTCGCTCGCGAAGCCAGAGTGGGGCACTCAAAAAGCAATCGAGTGGAGGACTAGGGTGGCCAACCCAGCAGCTTGCGCTGTGTTTCATCCATCCATCGACTGCCTCAAGGAGAAACCAAGTGGAGGAATAGGGTGGCCAACCCAACAACTTACGCCGTGTTTCATCCATCCATCGATCGCCTCTCGAGAGTTTCCCCAATCAGCAAAGGAAAAGGCAAAACGAGGCAGGGCACGTTGCTACCTAACAAAAACGACAACCACGAGCGCTCCAGGAGGCTCGAGGCTTCCACCGAGGAGCATTGTGCCAACATTTCTCTTGCAAATTGAGGCCAATAGTAAACAATGCCAACGAAGTTGGATCCATGGGGAGGGGCCCCTGAGCTCCAATGCCAAATTTCACCGAGGCAATTGCGGGCGATAATCAAGTGGAGGACTAGGGTGGCCAGCCCAAATGGGTTTCCCCTCCTTTTCATCCCCCATCCAATGATTGCAGCCTCACAATTAACCCCTCACGAAAGGGCTGGAAAATGGGGCACAAGGTTCCCTCACCGAGATCCAGCAACAGAAGGAAGGAAAGCCGACGGAAACGTATGCAAATGTAGGCGGGGGTAGAGAACAACCAAGGGAATCTCGCTTAGCTGCACGACAAGCATCCACCTTAAGATGAAGAATGGAGCGGAAAAGGTCACAATGACACAGCAAGGGGCCCTAGCACCGACGTCGATGTTTTTCTCGCCGCGTGACCGACGGCTCGCTCGCTTCTCCCTCATCGAGGTGCACAAGGCACCGAGCGGCTAAACACTCTGCAACATCCTTTTCTTCAAAGATGGATGTTGGGATGGAGACATCTCGACACCATTCGCCCTAGCTTAAGAAGTGATGGGCGGGAGTAAACGACATCGATCAACACCCCAACACCAAACAAGCGAGAGGATGATAGCAGATTAACCCCCCACGTGTATGCTCTATAGCCAAAACGATGAAAATCGGGCCTGACTTTCAATGATCCTACCACAGGTTCACCTACGGTAACCTTGTTACGACTTCTCCTTCCTCTAAATGATAAGGTTCAGGGATCTTCTCACGACGTCGCCGGCAGCGAACAGCCGTCATCGACGCGATTCGAACACTTCACCGGATCATTCAATCGGTAGGAGCGACGGGCAGTGCGTACAAAGGGCAGGGATGTAGTCAACATGAGCTGATGACACGCGCTTACTAGGAATTCCTTGTTGAAGACCAATAATTGCAATGGTCTATCCCCATCATGATGCAATTTGAGAAGATTTCCCAGCCCTCTCGAGGCAGGGAGAAAAACGTGTTGACTGCATCAGTGTAGCACGCGTGCAGCCGAGAACATCTAAGGGAATCACAGACTTGTTATTGCCTCAAACTTCCATGGCCTAAACATCCATAGTCCCTCTAAGAAGCTAGCCACGAAGGGGAACCTCCACGTAGCTAGTTAGCAGGCTGAGGTCTCGTTCGTTATCGAAATTAACCAAACAAATCACTCCACCAACTAAGAACGGCCATGCACCACCACCCATAGAATCAAGAAAGAACTCTCAACCTGTCAATCCTTACTATGTCTGGACCTGGTAAGTTTTCCCGTGTTGAGTCAAATTAAGCCACAGGCTCCACTCCTGGTGGTGCCCTTCCATCAATTCCTTTAAGTTTCATCCTTGCGACCATACTCCCACCGGAACCCAAACACTCTGATTTCTCAAAAGGTGCTGGCGGAGTCCTTAGAGAAACATACGTCGATTCCTGGTCGGAATCGTTTATGGTTGAGACTACGAGGGTATCTGATCGTCTTCAAGCCCCCAACTTTTGTTCTTGATTAATGAAAACATCCTTGGCAAATGCTTTCGCAGTGGTTCGTCTTTCATAAATCCAAGAATTTCACCTCTAACAATGAAATACGAATGCCCCCGACAGTCCCTATTAATCATTACTCCGGTCCCGAAGGCCAACACAATAGGACCAGACTCCTATCACGTTATTCCATGCTAATGTATTCAGAGCATAAGCTTGCTTTGAGCACTCTAATTTTTTCAAAGTAACAACGCCGGAGCCACGACCCAGCCAATTAAGGCCAGGAGCGCGCCACCGGAAAAAGGGACGAAAGGGCAGGTGCACACCGAATAGGTGGACCGACCTTTACGACCTAAGATCCAACTACGAGCTTTTTAACTGCAACAACTTAAATATACGCTATTGGAGCTGGAATTATAGTGGTTGCTGGCACCAGACTTGCCCTCCAATGGATCCTCGTTAAGGGATTTAGATTGTACTCATTCCAATTACCAGACTCGATGAGCCCAGTATTGTTATTTATTGTCACTACCTCCCCATGTAAGGATTGGGTAATTTGCGCGCCTGCTTCCTTCCTTGGATGTGGTAGCTGTTTCTCAGGCTCCCTCTCTAGAATCGAACCCTAATTCTCCGTCACCCATCACCACCATGGTAGGCCTCTATCCTAGCATTGAAAGTTGATAGGGCAGAAACTTGAATGAAGCATCGCTAGCACAAAGGCCATGCAATCCATCGAGTTATCATGATTCACTGGAGAAGCGGGCAAGCCCGCGCCGGCCTTTTATCTAATAAATGCATCCCTTCTGCAAATTCGAGACTTGGTGCACGTATTGGCTCTAGAATTACTACGGTTATCCGAGTAGTAAGGTACCATCAAAGAAACTATAACTGATTTAATGAGCCATCCGTAGTTTCACAGTCTGAATTAGTTCATACTTAGACATGCATGGCTTAATCTTTGAGACAAGCATATGACTACTGGCAGGATCAACCAGGTAGCATCCTAGCACTTCAAGGCACCCGAGGGCTCTATGTAGAGGCCGCTCGGAGTGCCCATCAATGACAGGATATTGATTTCCAAGATACGTATAGGCCTCTTCCTTTTATTCCTTGCAAGGTTGCGAGTGCCGATGAGCGATCCGAGTGGAAATACCACCGAGGGGCGAGGTGAAACAAAAGGCCAACAACAAGTGTGGAGGGAGGAGAAGGAACATGCAAAGCAGGGCTGGAAACTGGATTGGGGCAACCGAATGAAGAGAAGGAAACAAGCATAGCCCTCAACCTTCCAAACCGAGTGCGATGGACGCCTAGGCCCCACAAGCTAAACAACTGCAAGTGTGGGGTTCTTGTGTTTAAAGCCGTGCAACGAGCCTAATGTACCGCATAAAGAGAAGGTGAAGGGCCCGAGTCGAAACTCCTTTCCAAACTGTCCAACAAGAGAGAGGCCAACTATCAGATCAGGGCAACCGAAAGAAGAGAGGGAACGCGCAGAGCCCTCGAGCTTCGAAATCGAATACGGCGGCCGCCTAGGCCCCACAAGATAAACAGCTGCAAGTGTGGGGTTCTTATGTTTGAATCCGTGCAGAGAGCCTTATGTACCATGGAAAAATAAGGTGAATGCTCCACGACGAAACTTCTTTCCAAACGATCCAACAAGAGCAAAGCCAGCAATCCGACTGGGAGAGCCGAAAGAAGAGAAGGAACAAGCAAAGCCCCTTAACCTTCCAAAACCCGGTATGGAGGCCACCTGGGCCCCACAAGCTAAACAGCTATGTCTGTGGGGTTCCTATGTTTAAAGCCGTGGGGTGACCTAATATACCGCAGAAAAGGAAGGCGGAGATTCTAAGTCGAAACTTTTTTCCGAACGGTCCGACGAGAGAAAATCTAACATCCAGATTAGGGCAACCGAAAGAAGAGAAGGAACAAGAAAAGCCCCTCAACCTTCCAAAACCTGGTACGGTGGCCACCTGGGCCCCACAAGCTAAACAGCTATGTCTCTGGGGTTCCTATGTTTAAAGTCGTGGGGTGACCTAATATACTGCAGAAAAGGAAGGCGAAGATTCCAAGTCGAAACTCCTTTCTCGACGGTCCAACAAGAGAAAAGTCGACAGTCAGACTGGGGCAACCGAAAGAAGAGAAGGAACAAGAAGCACCCTCAAGCCTTCGAAACTGAGTACGGTGGCCGCCTAGGCCCCACAAGCTAAACAACTGCAAGTGTGGGGTTCTTATGTTTAAAGCCGTGCGACGAGCCTAATATACCGTGGAAAATGAAGGTGAAGATTCCAAGTCAAAACTCCTTTCCAAACGGTGCAATGAGAGCGAAGCCGAAAACCAGATTTGGGGCAAATGAAAGAAGAGAAGGAACAAGCAGAACCCTCGACCTCCGAAACCGAGTACGGTGGCCACCTAGGCCCCACAAGCTAAACAACTGCAAGTGTGGGGTTCTTATGTTTAAAGCTGTGCAACGAGCCTGATATACCGCAGAAAAAGGAGGCGAAGGTTTCAAGTCGAAACCTCTTTTCGAACGCGCCATCGAGAGCAAAGCCGACAGTCAAATTGGGGCGACCGAGAGAAGAGAAGGAACAAGCAAAGACCTCAACCTTCGAAACTGAGTACAATGGCCGCCTAGGCCCTGTTGCCGCCTTTTCACACACCTGGATCACGTGGCAGAAATCTTCAAGCCACTCGATGTGTCCTTGGGGGCAAGTCTTGAGTCAAGGATGTCACCTTGTTCTTGACTCCTCCATTTAGGCTCAACTCCTAACGAATCCAAGGGGGGTAGACCCTATTAAGTTACTAAGGATGATTTCTTAGTGTAATGATGTTGTACTAAATCAGTTATTTAGGAGTTTGAATACTTTAACTATAAACAATTAAGATGACAAGATACGAAGATACACATGAAAGCACAAGGTTGATACACAATATAAATATGAAGCAAAAAAGACCAGTGTCTTAATAATGGATTCAAAAGAGATCAGTGTGCTTGCATGTGTTTGGAATAAATGTTTTGCGATTGCATCTTGGTATGTTTTAAGTTAAAAATGAAGTATGAATTGATTAAATTAGGCTAAAGAGGGACTCCAGATATACCCGAGAGTACTTGGAGTATGTCCAAAACAAAGCCTATACGGCTACCCGCAAGGAATATGTGGGCTGAAATGGAGTCTCTGGGACTGTGTTCATAATGCACCCGTTAGGGTGTGACAGAGATCGGTGCCCCAAGGTCACTTTTCAGTAGGTTCCCGCTTCCTTTGGGTATTTTGCCACCGTAAAGGTTTGATCGAGGTGTTGGATTTTCCTCTGATGGTTTGTTAATTGGGGAAGGTGAGTCCTAATTATTCTAGTCACCCAAGTGCTTTTGATACAGCTTGAATGATCAGACGAACCGCATCCAAGTGCAGAGCATACACACTGGAGTCTTGTAAATTTTAATAAGTTTTAAAACATGTGTTCTTGCTTAAAAGAAAAGCCTCCAAGAACCTCTTTTTATCCAAGTGGATCTCAATCAGGGAATCAAGGAGGGGTTAATTTTAAAATTTTTATAAACAAAAGATGAGAAAATAACACAACTACACAAATGCGGTTTTCTGATTAATCCTACCACGAATCTCTTTCCCCTTGCGGGTCACTCGGGACGTCATGGGGTAAGTATTATGATTAATTTTGAAAATAAGATATGGAATATGGAATTAAAAACAAGATAAAATATACTACTCTACCAATCAGATAAATTCTAGTAAAAGGAAATAAGCAGAAAAAGATGAAAAAGGCACCGACGCGAATCCCCCCAGGGGGGATGGGGAATGGGCTCGAAAGAGCCTATTCAAAGAATGATTTTATTACAGAGATTACAATATGAAATCACTTATAAAACATAACTTTGTTGGTCCTTATACAGGTTGAAACCAAGATATTACAGTTTATGCAAAACAATTACAAATTATGTGACAAAAGAGAGCCCCCTGGGGGATTTGAGCGCTCCAAAAGCCACTTTGGACAGAAGCTTATTTTCTTCTCTGTCAGACCTGCTAAATGAAAGCAATTGAATTAGAATAACAAATTCCCCAAAGCACTTTAATAGTGCCTTTGGGTCAGTCTACTTTATCTCAAAAAATTAATGAAATTAAACTAGTTAAACCGACGAAAAGGGAACCAAGGAAAGCAAGATTTCCTTGGGATATTGGCCTGCTGTTTGTGCAGCCAATTAACAGCACTGATATTGCATAATATTGAAATTATTGAACAGAAAATGAAACTACCTTAACAGCAAGCTATGAATTTTTCAATAAACTACTTGCGAAACTAAGGCAAGTTTAGCTAGATCTCTTGAATTTGAAATTTATGTGCACAATGAAGCTAAGATATAGAAAATTGAAGGGATATTGATAATTAGATATATGTATGATTTTATTTATGAGATATATCAGATTTAAAAAGAGACCTTAAAGTAACCAGTTTGAGGAAAGTTTAATAATTTTAAAGGAGAGAAAGGGGAAGAAAGGTGCTTGTTGTTGAAGCAGATCTGCAGAGGGACCTTGGTAGAGAAGCACTGAGGGGCACGATCTTAGAAATATCTGCTGGAAATCAATGGAATCAAACCTGAACCATAGATATTCTAGCTACGGAAAACCTGTAAGCTACAACACAATTCCTGCATACAGAACTATCAGATCTGAAGATACATATGAGAAAGGGATGATACAGTATGCAAATAACCTTATTTAACATATAGGTGTTAACTCATTCAAACATATGCAGCAAATAGAAAGTAAGTAAGCTTACTTACAATGATCTATCCTTATGATTTAAGAAACCATTCAGGCAGACAATAATTAAGTGCAAAAAACTGGAAAATAGCAGTTTCACCTCGATTGCAGCAAGACAATGACAATCCACACATGAAAGATACTCCACAATTGAGCCACCAAAGCTTTTCTTTATTCAACAAAATAAGATCAGTACACAATTACAATGGCAAGCCCTTCAGTCCAGCTCTAACTAGCTTGGAAGAGGAGGCTGTGCCTTGATTTATACAAATTGCAAGCCATCTAGCCCAGGGAGGGCGCAATTCCTCATGAAGACCACTGTAGATCAGCTCCAGATCTGATTTGATCCCCTCCTTTAGTCAAGGATTTGTCAGATCCAGTCAATCTGCTCAAGATCTGATTGATTTCAGTCAAATCGGTTGAGAATCCATTGAGTTATTGATTTTGGATTTGCTCCATTATTCATCAATTTATTAATTAAAATAATCAATAATTGATTTTTGGGGCTTTCTGGCCTGAGTGATGGAAGATCACACAAAACTTAGGAAAAAGTGGGTCCATGGGTTTACATGGTTCTCTTAGCTTCAAAATGAGCACCTACATGAATGAAACTGAATATTTGGCCCACTTTTATTACAGACTCAATTTTTCCAATTAAACTATTAAAAATAGCCTAAGTTTTGGAAAAATTAAAATTTAATAAAAAACCCTGAAAAAACTGAAAAATTGAAAAACACCTAGGGGGACTTAGACATGTTCATATGACTCAAAAAAGATGTCTAGCATGATTACACATTGACACGTAGACTCTAATAACCTCAATAGGCACAAATGCCAAGCCTACCACCCCAAGTTTGGAGGTATGGAGTGAAAAACTCAGAAATTATCAGTCGTTTATTCAACAACCAATAATAACCAAGGGATAAAACACCCTGGGCTGATCGGATTGACAAATGAAGTCTAAGAGACCGAGTCTTTTACAGACACTATCATGCTAGAACATTTATTACACTTCCCCCATGGGGTATGAACATGTGATATGATACAACAAGCAATTCCCAAAAGTACTTCCAAAGGTATTTTTGAAGTCCAAACAAGTTAACCCTGTCCGGTTCACCAAGCTCACTTGATAAAAACCACTAAGTAAAACTTAGGTGGTAACATTCTGGCTCCATCTGGGACACATTCTCTAACTGATCTTCTGTTCAAAGGAGAGGATGTGAGAACTCTGGAATCTCTAGTTCCTGCAAGGCAATTAGAGTTTGTCAGTAACATGTATATATAAGAAAAAATTAGCCATAAACAAACTAATGTACATAATTAATCTATAATGTGTAAAAAGGAATATTTTACAAAAACTAATATACAAAGGAAAATTTTCAACATGGTACAACATAACTATAATACAATAATCAATGATACAACAATATGATATATACAATTTAGAAATATATGCAGGGCAAGGTTTAGAAATTGGCCCTGAAACCACCGATGCCACTAAAGGCATCAAACTGTCTCGGCGAAAAATAGCTTGAGGAGAAAACCATTCATTGGTAAGCTCAATCTTTCTCCTTCCAAGTCATTTAGATAGAAGGAGTTCGTTCCTGCTATTTCACCAATGATGTATGGTCCCAACCATAGGCTGTCAAGCTTTCCATGCTTCCTAGATTTTTCCCGTCATTTGTCCCAACATAGAACCGTGTCACCTACTTGGAAGGAACTCGACCGGGTAGATTTATTGAAGGCTCTCTTGACCTTGTCTGAATTCTTGATACTATGGTCAAGAGAGTCTCTTCTGCTCTCATCTAGCTCGATTAATTGGTTTATTCTATTCTGGATGGCCTCCTGATCTGAGCTGAAAGTCTGAAGGAGCTGATACACTGGAAGTTTTAGATGGATTGGTAAAGTGACATCAAGGCCATAGACTAGTTCGAAAGGGCTCCTCCCTGTTGAACTTTTCTTAGTGATCCTGTCAGCCCATAATGCCAATTTGATTTTGCTATCCCAAGCCTTCTTATTGTCACCCACAATTTTTTTGATTATGGTCATTAAGTTCTTGTTACTTGATTCTACTAGACCATTTCCTTGGGGATAGTAATTAGATGAATGAGATAGGATAATGCCATACTTGAAACAAAAAGATGACATCTCGAAAGAAATAAAGCATGGGCCATTATTTGTGATTATTCTAGCTGGCACAACGAATCTTGTGATGATTTTGTCTTCTAGGAAATCCATGACTATGGCATCAGTTGCCTTTTTGGTGGGTATGGCCTCTACCCACTTGGTAAAATAATCTGTGGTGGTAATAATCCAAGAATAACCATTGCTTGAGTTATCCTTGAACTTACCAATGAAGTCAATCCCCCATTGCTGAAAAGGAGCTTGGACTACTATTGGATTTAGAGGCAAGGCTTTTATTTGTTGCTTTCCGGTAAATAAATGACACTGGGGGCAAGCTCTGACAACCTTGTTCACATATAAAAACATGTTTGGCCAATAGTATCCTGCTCTAAGGATTTAGTGGGCAGTTGTTTTAGCTGCAAAATGTCCACCACAAAATCCTGAATGGAACTCAACCATGAGTTTCTTGGACTCAGGTTCATCGACACATCTAAGTATCAAACCATCCGGGTTTCTCCAACCCAAACCATCTTTGGTCAAACAATACTTAGTTTCCTTTAATCTTAATGCCCTTCTTTTATGACCCAATAAGTGATCAGGGCACGTAAGGTTGCAGAGGAAAAATATGATGTCGGCGTACCAGGGATGTTGCTCCAATCTATGAAACTCATCTGATACATTTTGCTTTGAATTGTTGCTTTGGCAGATTATTCCTAAAGCCTCCTCATTTCCCTGGGTCAACATCTTTGCAAGACCCTGTCCCTTGATTAATTTAGTAGGTCTTATCTCCAAATCATATTCCTGAATTTTTGAAACCCACTTACCCCTGACTCCTAGACAATCTTGCTGAGACATGATATCCTTGACAGCTGCATGGGGTACATATCCAATGATTTTGGAGTAACCTATATAATTTATGAAATTTTTAAGGGACTTGACAAGAGCATAGGCCTATTTCTCCATCGTGGTATACTTTAATTCTAAATTTTGTAAGGCCCTACTCATAAAGGCTATGGGATGCTCTTGTCCCTCCTTATTCTTTTGAAGTAAAACACCAGCAATGGTGTCTTTAGAGGCAAAGGAAAATATTTCAAACTCTTTGGAATAATCAGGGCTAATCAAGACTGGGGACATGGATATGGCATTTTTTATGGACTTGAATGCATCTTTCCCTTCATCTGTCCACTCAAACTTAGCATCTTTCTTCAATAGCTTTTGTAGAGGTTTCATTAATTCTGCTAAGTTTGGGATGAATCTTCTTATGAAGTTGATTTGACCATTAAAGGATTGGAGAGCTTTTAGATTGTGAGGCAAGGGGACTTTCTTAATAGCTTCGACTCTCTCAGGATCAACCTTGACACCCTCTTTAGAAATGATGTGCCCCAGCAACTTGCCTTCATCAACTCCAAAGATTGACTTGGCGGGATTCAAGGAAATCCCATATTTCCGACATCTTATAAAAACCTGCCTAAGATGACTTATGTGGTCAGATCTTTCTTTTGAAAAAACAGTTAAGTCATCCTGATATATCTCAATTATTTTTCCTATCAATTCTTTGAAGGAAAAACCCATGGCTCTTTGGAAGGTGGAACCAGCATTCAATAGGCCAAAAGGCATTCTTAGAAATTTATAAGTACCCCAAGGTGTGGTGAATGTAGTCTTATGTTGATCTTCCTTATTTACCAACACCTGGTTATAACCAGAAAAACCATCCAACATGGACATCATTCCTGATCCTGTTACTCTTTGAAGCAAAGTTTCCATGTCGGGTAATGGGTAATTATCCTTGAGGCATGATGTATTCAGATTTCTAAAATCTATACATATTCTAATTGACCCATTCTTCTTTCTAACAACAACTAAGTTGGAGCACCAAGATGAATGCCTTGTAGGTGCTATGATCCCTGTTGCTAGCATTTTTTGAAGTTCTTTTTGCACAATGGGGGCCAACTTAGGATTTATTCGCCTAAGTTTTTGTCGGAAAGGTTTGGCCTATTTGGCCTCTTCTGTGAGGGGAATAGTGTGTTGAAACACATCTTTCCTATATGATTTAAGCTCATTATAACTAAAGGCCAACACATCTCTATACTCTTTGATTAGGTTGATCAAGTTGTTCCTTTCCTTTTTCGAAGTACCTTTTCCAATTTTTATTAACTTGGGATCCTTGTTAGTTCCTATGTTTATTTCCATGTAATTCCCAGTTTTTATTTCCTCTTTTTGTTTTTTATGATGATCCTGACGATCAAAAAGATTCTCAAAAGCTATAAGGCTACTCGGGATGTGATTCCTTTCATTATCCTCACACTCCTGATACTCTTTACCTTCCTGCTGATAACTGATTTTGCAACCTTCGAACTCTTGTATATTGTGGATGAATCTCAAGAGTTGCTCATCATCTTTGAACACCTGCCAGTGGTCTATATTATCCGAAATTGAAGGTCTGAAATTTATTTCCATTTTTCCATTCCCATTAATCATTTCATCTGATGGCTAGAGGGTGGATGCTGCTACTGCCAATCTATTTGCTAACCCATTCATTTCCCTATGGATCTTTTGAATGTTAAGTGCATCAAACCATTCCATGGTGTCCCATGTGGCATTCCTATACTTCCTTAGTCTGTCATTTTTACATTGATACTGATTCTTGATCTGGAGGACAACTAGATCTGAATCACCCTTTATGTTCAACATATTTATCCCCATCTCTTTAGCAGCTTCTAAACCTAGGATCAATGCCTCATATTCAGCTACATTGTTTGATGCTTCAAACTCTAACTTGAATGCAAAATTGTAGATTTTATCTAAAGGAGAAATGATCACAATGCCAGCACCCTTTCCCGCTTTGGAATAAGCCCCGTCAAAGTACATTTTCCAAACTTCATCGATCTTTTCATTTTTAATGTTTTCCTTAATGGGGGCCATGAAATTTGACAAGATAGCATAGTTTCCAAAATTATCAGTGAAATGAACAAATTCATTTCCAGGCTTCTCAGGGTTTTCTACATGTCGTTTCCTTATCTTTTCTCTATGGAGAATCACCCTAGTGTTCTCTGATGTAGGTATAATAGCATATGTCCAATCCATTTGGATGTGCCCACCAAGAGTTGCAGCCCATTTTCTAGATAGAAACATACCCCAATCGTCTGGGACATCTATTACCACCACATCCATCGTCATGTCGATATCTGGGTACTTAGCTAACTTGACCTGTAAATTTAATATTATCCCTACCACTTCAACT